>JADLZN010000030.1:0-22214 GCA_018155175.1 Sinocyclocheilus anophthalmus
GTTTGTGTGTGCGGTGTGTGTGTGTGTGTGTGTGTGTGTGTCTGTGACTCTAGGACTTCTTTGTGTTGGATATTGAGGTCTTTGCTATTGATTTGCATTGAATACTGGGTTTTTTTAAGCGCTTGTGACAGATAGTTTTTGGCTCTCTGATGTAGAAAACTGAAATCTAAAATAACATCATTAGAAGTGACTGAGAATCTGATCTCTAGTGTATTTTACAAAGAAATATCTGTCAGAATTCATCCCAAAATCAAAAGGAAAAATTATGTGATATATAAAGTCTGTTTAAGCACTCTTAAGATTTTTTGCATTGTAATATTATTTTCACGACAGTTAAGCATATGTAAAAATGCTACAATGCGACATAAATTAAACCATGATGAGTTTTAAAATAATAAAGTAAATAATAAAAAAAAAAGTCTTCTGAATTTGAGGTAAAAAATGACATTTAATGAGATTCATGCATATTTATTTAATGGTTTTGGTTCCGATTTCAACGTAATGATTGTTTTATGAATCTTAAGGAAGTTCTGATTGTATTTATTCCCAGTTTCACTAATATTACAGCTGAAATCTGAGCAAATGAAGTGTGATTCAGAAATGGTTTGCAGTGCGAAACGACTCGTTAGCAGGAGAATCGATTAGCGATGACCTCTGACCCCGCACACATCATTAGAGCTGCAGGGCAGCTGCTGTTTTAATGAAGGATCTGTTGATCTCACAGACAATCAACTCCACACAAAACTGACCATAACAGAAATATGTTACTACACGGTAATAAAACATGATGGAATTAAAACAAAGATCATTCGAGTAAGTTTTATTAGAAAATACTGTTTCATTTCTACTTAATTTAGTGTTTTATTTAATGTTACTTGCCATTTTCTTTGTAATTATTTTGTCAAATTTACTAACAATTTCATAGTGAAAATGTTTTCTACACTTTTTGTCCAGTGTATTAAACAGTGAAAAATGTATAAAAGTTAAGATATTAAAATATCTGACAACAAATGTCATTCATAAATTGAATTTGTCCTATTTTATTGTAAGATTTATTTTTTTTTAAAAACGTTTTGCACACAGTGGATCTCATGAAACACGAGCAGAGCGAGTTTCTGTGTAATTCGAGTATAAAATTATTTTATACAGTAATTGTGACAAATTTCGACAAATAGTTTTTAATAATATTTAAAATTAGATACAATTTTTGTATTTTGTTTTCATTTTAATTTCAGTTCAATTTAGTAGTTTTTATTTTTATTAAGTTTTTATTATGTTTTTATTAGTTTTAAGTTTATGTAGACTTTGCTATTTTACTACCTCAAGTTTAACTAAACAAAAATAAGAAATGCTGGCTTGGCAACTAGCTGAAACACAGTTAACTTTTTAGATTTTATTTCAGATTATTTGATCTTATTTCAAGTAATGATTTTTTTCTATGCTTTTAGTTTGAGTTATTTTAGGACTTCAATTTAAACTAAGTGAAAATGAAAAATGTATGCCTTTGGCAATAGCTGAAATAAAAGGTCACAATTGTTTTTTTTTTTATCTTTAATTTTATTTCAGTTTATTTTTATTTCAAGTAATGACTTTTATTTATATATTTTAGTTATTTTAAAATGTAGTACTGCAAGGGAAACTAAACAAAGTGAAAATTTTGGCTTTGGCAACGGCTGCACTAAAATTAGTTTACTTTTTTACATTTCATTTTATTTCAGTTAAAGTAAATTTTATTTCAGGTAATGACACGGTTTTTCTGTGGTTTTAGTTACTTTTAACTTATTATATAAATCAACAAGTGAAAATGCTGTTCTTGGCAACTTGTGAAAAAAAAATTTTCTTTTCTTTTTAACATTTTATTTCTTTTAAGGTTTTTATTTTTTATTATTATTATTATTTATTATTATTATATTCGTTAAAGTTGATTTTATTTCAGGTAATAGAAACGGCGGTTTTTCTATTTTCTATGGTTTTTAGTTTTAGTTACTTTATAGTATAAATACGGTTTTTATTATTATTATATCTTTGAAGTAATAAAATGTGTTTATTTATGTTGAAGTGTTTGTCAATAGCCTGGTTGGAGAGACCCATTGAAGTGCTAATATATTGAACTATATTTACTCATTGCAGTATATACACATATATATGGAATATATATTTCCTTATCTTTAACAATTATATTCATGTTTCATATTTAACAATATAGCTAGCTTACAATAGCATAAGCACACCTGCTCATACTAAAGCACTTAGTGAACAGACTATCACTGTGCTGAAAATTGCACAGCCATTACTTTGTAAATTAAGTAGCATATAATTTAACAGTGTTTGGCCAATTGTGTTCCTGACCACAGACTCTACTCTTCTGCGCAATGGTAACCCCACAAACTTACACACAAGAAACACTTTTACATTTCAAAAGAATACAACATTAAACAATAAAATATCTCCCCCTATATTAATATTGAGCAATACACATGACACTTAATTTAAAAATCGTTTACTCTCCTTTAACAGTCAGAGACAAAGCACGCTGGGAACTAGAAATCTGCTTTAATTCATTAGGAGAATGTGTTTATATATGTGTGTACATACATTGACATTTTTATGGGAACATCTACAGTATGTGCAATATAAACTTAATAAAGGATAAAACATCATGAATATTAGATTTATCTTTGTCTTCATTTCTAAATATATTTGTATGTATCAATATATAGCTATATATTGTCAATGCATATATTGAAAAATATAAGCTCTAGTTTCCAATATATGGAAATGTATGATGTAATTTATCGCATTATATTTTGCAGTATATTACCATATATTTTTATCCAATAGGGGATACCCGCGGCGCTCATAGAAATGGGATTTCCAAACCTTACAAAAACAATTACTGGTACATCGCATCACATTCCCCATGTCATTATCACAAATTATAGGTGCTTTCACGTCAGAGTTGGTAGCGATTTTGATTCCAACTGCCTAGGAAAAAGCAAGTGTTATGTTACTGTGTGTACAATGGATAGTGTACAGTAAGAATCAGATGACACTGAAAGACCTCTGAAATACAAAATAGGAGATTTTGTGTATCTTACTTTAAAGATGTTGTAGACGTCATTTTTGACAGCGTAGTAAGGGTAATAGAAGCGGGAGCGCTTGCGCCTTGCAGGTTCAGCAAGTGGGACTATCACCTCCCAGGGAGGACGGCAGGGGTTAGGCTCTATCTCCTCAATGTTGTATGGGTAACCTGACAAACTCTGGACTCATTGGCCCCCCTATGACCATCAAAGGACCTACTTGCCCTTCCCCATACAATCACGTTCCTTTCAAAATAATGTATGCATGCATGTATTTTTAAAGCAACGATCAGTCAAAGCGACATCTAATATTTAGCTGCATTAAATACAAAGTATACAGAAGAAGACATAACGTGCTGTGCTTTTCTACATGTTGTTTTACAGACAAACCAGACTCTGAATAATTTACAGCAGCAAGGCCTTGACATCCACAGGATCCAATTAGTTGAAATCCACATGCAATCAGTCCACAGGAAAAAGCACAACAGGGACATCTCCAGAGAGACGAGACACTATTAGCAAGTTTCTAAAATACAGAGGGGAGAACTGCGTAAAGAGAAGAGCAAATTCACCACTGCTTTGACAGAACATGGAATCCTTGAAATCAGATCAGTGAACAAAGAATATGATACTCGTATACAAATACCTCAGTTACTCAAACAACCCTCTGATAAGGTTCTACTGACTTAGTAATAGCTGTGCTTTAAATAGCAACAGCTATTACATATAGTGTATGATAGTGCAGTTTAATGTCATATATAGAACTACGGTACAGTACTGTATAGCGTATGATACGGTAGGACATTTGCTTGTGGTCTTATAAAATGTCATTTTTAAGTAATCAGTTTAAGTGCCCTCAAAAATAAATAAAAAAAAAGTGTCTGATCGTGAAATGCAAATCCCAGACCAGCCGAATGTTTGTCTTTGCTGAAGTTTAAACTTTCCATAAATCAAGTGAAGAACTGCACAGCTTGTTGATGTTTTCCTTCAACCAAAGATTGCAACTACGACTTTATTACTTCTGCTGAAAACAAAAGATAATTTGAAGAATGTTACAGCTATTTTTGCACAGACAGTGAAAGTCAATGGGTCTGATGTTGTTTTATAGATTAAAAAATAACAGCTACCTTTTTTCAAATTATCTTCTTGTGGGTTCAACAAAGAATAAAAAAATGCATACATTAGATCGCAGAACAGTTGAGTAAATTATGACATAATTTCATTTCTGGGTGAACTATCATTTTAAGAGTCAACTATAAAAAAAAAAAAAAAAGTGTGATCACTGAATCTAAACATTGAGGTTAGTTATGATGGTTATGGCCATGTCACTAATAGTAACACGAGAGTAAACAACTAAAACAAAACAAGCAAGTCAAGTTTAGATAGAAGAATCTGACCTAAACAGTTTACAAAATGAATCCAAGCCAGAAGCACAATATAAACTACTCGTGAAACTGTTATTAAAATGCCTTGTGACTTTATCAGTCAGATTGGGTTTTCATTGGTTTGCATTACAAGCTCAAGAGAAAAAGAGCCGTTTCAGTTCTGTTTAAGGGTGGAGTCGCCACAACTGTTTGTGTGGTTTCCAGCCAAAGGCAACAATGACTTGTTTCTATAATCTCAAATGGAACATTTGTTAGACATTGTGTGATTATGCACTACTGAATAAAGTATCATAAAGCGCTTTGGTCTGGTTCTTAGTGTAGTATAGTCGGTTTGGTCTAGTGTGGCATTGATATGGATGATGTGCTGTGGTTTGGAGAAGTATTATGTTCTAATTGTATAACATGATCTGGTTTAACCAGGTTTGGTTTGGTATGGTCTAGTCTAATTTGGCCTTTCATGGTATCATATGATCAGTCTTTCAGCATTGCTATAGTCTGGAAAGGTCTGGTCTTAGTTTAATATGGTTGTTTATGCTGCAATGAGGCTAAGGCACACATAAACGGGGCAGTTCACACAAAAAGAAGAGTTACACTAATTACACATTCAAATGTTTAGGGTCAGTAAGAATCAAAGGTTTGGTGTTGGTAAAGTTTGAAAAAAATTACATCAAAAACATTTATTTTTGTGAAAGTATTATAATTTTTAAATAACTATGTTCCATTTAATATATATTTACATAATTTTAATTCCTGTGATGGCCAAATCTGAATTTTCACATTCATTACCAGTCTTCAGTGTACCATGATTATTCAGAAATCATGATTGCTGCCATGAAACATTTATTATTATTATGAATGTTGAAACCGTTGAAAAAATCTTTTTGTGGACTTGTTCAGAACTATTTTCATGAATAGAAGTTCAAAGTTAAGCATTACTTGAAGTAAAAAATCTTTTGTAATATCTTAAATGTCCCTTACTGTCACGTTTGATCAAGTTTATGTAGCCTTCTGACTACAGTATTAATTCAAAAAAATAAATAGATATTTAGAAAAAAAATAGTACTTGTAATCTTACTGACCCCAACTTTTGGACAGTTAGTGTAGTTTATTCTTTCCTCAATGTCATGCTGTCTACAATCCTAATGACTTTTCTGTCTGTCAACAAAAAAGATAATTTTAGAATGAAAATCTGGGCTGTTCCTTTTCATATGAAGTGAATGAGGACCAAAGCCATCATTCATTAAAACCTGAAAAAGAAAGCAGCCCTAAATCATTCAGGCAGTAAATGTGACAATATAGCTAACTTCTTTTATGTTCTTTTTTTTCATCATTTGGGATCTTTATCACTGCAGTCGTCCATTACGTTCATTAAAAATGCAAGTTTGCACATCAAAAACATCCCGTTTTTTGTGTTCCACATAAAACGAATGCCATATACAGGTTTGGAACAACATAAGGGTGCACTGCATAAATAAGATTTTTGAGTAATCCATCCCTTTAAAAGGACAAAGGCTCTGGCAATGGTTCAGAAAAACTCTTCTAACTATATGCTGGACATGATGGCAGTGAGGTCATGGTCAAAAACCGGGATGTGTGCAGTATACAGTATCAACCTGTTCCTGTTGGAACGTTGGACAGGAAGATACACACTGCCATCACTTGTTGTGCTCTCTAGTGCCAAAGCTGTGCCCTGCTTAGCTCTCTCTGTCTCTCTCTGCCCGCTGCTGCCAGCTCACCCATGTGCCAAGCCCTCCACCAGACACAGGGCATTATACACACCAAATTCTGGATAAAATAATTCCAAAACTGTTTTTATGCTCAAAACACATTTGTTCGTATTACTGCGAGCAATTTACAGTAATGACAATCACCAGCCTGTTTTTCCCACATGCTGGTGAATGCTGCTCAGTCCAGCATTACTAAATAAAAAATAGGATCTGCAATCATTTAACTACCTTTGGTTTGACTTATTTGGTATATATATATATATATATATATTATATAATATATATATAACTATATTATATATATATATATATATCTAAGAGTATATATTACACATACTAAATACAGATGTATTTGTTTGTGTACTATAAAACACCACACAGGCATATTAGGACATGTAGTTACTTAACAACGCTCCAGAAAAACAGTACAGCTTAGTTTACCTTGCTATTCCAGTTGAGGCCATAATGCCATGATGAAACACAATTAAAAATATAATTATCTAATATGACGTGGAATGACCTTTTTTCATAATAATAAATCATATTTTTAACTAAATAAATAAAAGAAAATGATCATTTAAGACCTATTAATCACTATTTAATTTATTTTTATTTAATTCCATATTATTTATACTATATATGAAAATTTGACCATAAATATATTTCAATGTATTCATTTGATTGCATTTTACAAACCAAGTGGGAAAACAAATGATGCTAAAGTTTTCCTTTGTATTTTTTTTAATTAAGGCAACCTGAACATGTCCAAATAATTATTTTATGAATATTTAGCTTGAAGTGCTTTTAAAAGTGCATTTATTTTAAAATAAATATATGCACTTGGCTTAATATGTCCAATATATGAATGACTCTTAAAGGGGTCATGAACTGAGAAATAAAAATTCCCTTGATCTTTTGACATATGTCATTGTACTATAAAAACATCCTGTAAGTTCAGAACTCAAAACTTTCTCGTTAGTCTAAAAACGGCTTATATTGAAGCCAATCTGCCAAAACGACAGGTTGTGGAATGTGCCACTTTATGATGTAATAGTGTGGTTAAACCCCGCCTCCGCAGAGGAAGATCAACGCCTGCTTCTACATCACTGCCTGTTTAGCCCCGCCCACCGATTCCCTCATGAAGAACATCAGGTAACACAATAACGAGAGACAAACGCAGGTCTATGCAGAAACCAAACAATAAAGATGGCTCCTGAAGACAAGAAGTCTTTGCATTGCCTTCCTTCTGATCCTAACATTAGGAAAGAGTTATGAACTTATTTTTAATGAGATCCGACTGATAACACGTGCTTTCCCAAAAAATCGTAAGCGTAGTACATCGTAGCCCATTGCAAACAATGGCGCTACGTCACTAGGCTTACGATGCTTTTTAGAAACGCAGCCCACATCAGTAAGAACTTGGTCCTTTGTTCAAATTCATTTCACCATTGATTCGTTCAAACAAGGCACAAATTCGATGCAGGATTTTCAAGGCTTGCACGAAAAGCCGATGCCTGTTCCGACTGGATCCATCGATTAAGGATGTAGTCTGTCAACATACAACACTATTAGCTAATCATAGCAGTGGATGTTTACTACAGGAGGGTGGCTACAAATCCACCACGTGGCTATTCAAAACAGAGCTTGTCTGATAGTGGGTCAAAACAGGAAAAGAAAAATAGCCTATTCTAAATTATGATGTTTTTTTTAATGTACATTTTTTTTATAACATTATAAGTAGACCTCAGAGAACTTTACAAAATAATAAAAAAGGCAATTTCATAACCCTTAATACATCTTTAGTGGTGCAATTAGTGTCCAAAGATTTTCAGACAACTGTATGCAACTATGTATTTACTATAAAACCAGACCATTTACTGTCTAATCAAAACAACAGTTACAATCATCAAATAATATCAACCAATTTAGGAAACATCTGTTCAGGATCTAAACCGGACGGTCTTAACTCTGCAAATTAAATTCTTCATGCAGTCTCTCCTCCCCCTCAGTTGCACTTAATCTCAGTGATTAAATCATGTTTCTTCAGCCCTAATTTTGCGTGTTACAGGGCTCTGGTGGAGGATGGGCATGCTCTTTATTGATTGGTGGTTTGAGCAGATTACCCTAATAGAGGGATTACCACCCACATGTTGACCACGCGTGTTGGAGCTGTTGGGCCGTGGTGCCAGCTCCCCATCAGATGGCCAGGGGGAGCAATGAAGACATATAACACACCACTCAATAGGAGCGTGTGTCTGTTCGTCTGTCTAGAGGGTGCATATTAACAAGTATTAAGCAACTCATTAAGTTATTTTATTTGCAAACTCAGTCATCTCGGCTGTGTTGTCAGTTAAGATGTAGTCAAATTCACCATAATTATCACGTTTAGATGCCTTAGCACAACTTGCTTGGAACTTGACAGGTTCTATGACAACTGGTGTAAATGTCTAATCTAATGCTGGTACGTTAGCAGATACAACACTACAAACATAACCTGAACATGTGCTTCTTGAAGTAACATCTAAATTATTTGCTTTTATTCAAGTGAAGAACATGATTTAGAAATAAGTAGAAATAGCTCCTTAAAGGTACAGTTCACCCAAAAATGAAAATATTTCCACTGTCATGTCATTCCAAGCCTGTGTGACTTATAGGGATAGTCAATCTAAAATGTAAATTCTGTTATAATTTACTCATCCTAATGTCATTCCACTTGTTGATTTTTTTTCTGTGTAACCCAGAAGAGCGATACTTAGAGAAGAGTATTGTAACCACACAGTTCAGCTCCCATCTCCACAAGTCAGTCATACATGTTTTTGATTGCCATGATGGGAGTAACTAATGACATCATTTTTTTAATTTCGTACTATCACTTTAAATAATGAGAAGCCGAATATCCAAGCTGCTCTTTTCCATACAATGAAAGTGAATGGTGACCAAAATTCAGTCTTTTCATCAACCAAAGCTAATGTATAGTTTTAGATGACTTGGAATATAGTGCACAAGTCATGTGTCTACTTTTACAATGCTTTTTTAGTAGTTTTAGATTTTGGTCGTTTTTTTAGTAGCCTCAGTCCCCTTTCACTTTTATTGTATGGAAAAGCGAGGCTCAGACATTCTGCCTAACATCAGCTATGTTCTACAGAAAAAAAGACAGTTTAAATGACATGAAGGTGAGTAAATGACGACAAAACGTTATTTTTTTAGTGAATTATCCCTTTAAGGTAACAACTGCACATTTTATTTAACATACTTAACATACTTAATTTAACATAATTCAAACCAAAGGTGGATTAAGGTCACAATGGTGAGAATTCAGAAAATGTATGGATATTTCCCTGAGGATAAATAGCAGTTGACTTTGTCTCTAAAACTGAACTCTGTGTGTGTGTCCTTGAAGCCATTTTCCTGATTATGATTCTATTAGACAATGTACAACAGTCAGCTGTTTATCAAACAGACAGTTATTCAAATTAATCCACAACAGGTAAAACTGCTCCAGTTGATGACATATGCATGACCAAATGCTCCAGCCCTCTCTCTCATCTATCTATTCCTGTATGTGCATGTTTGATTTAATGAGCAATGAGAGGTAATGATGCAGCAATGAAACATTTAACAGCTTTGTGACATGCTATAATACAAATTATGCATACTGTAGCAATAAAGTCAACTCATAAAATCTATTTCCCCTGCTATGAATGTTTTAATAATCAACAGAACGCATCATAAAACATTACTGCACACACTTCACCAAAAGTATCTTACATTTGCGACGCCCATTATTACGTCTTTTGAATCCAAATGACACTAACGGCTAAGCAGCCTCAAATTGCTTCAGTATAACAATAGCATTAAAATATTAAAGTTGCAAATGTAAGCTTTTCTCATGTGTCCAGATGGGGGAACTAGAAGCTTATTCAGGCCATGGAAAACGAATTCCAGTAATCTACTGCTGATCCTTCACAATGCCCCTCTTGTGCCTTTTGTTTTAGCGTCGCCACTGCCTGTACTCAAAGCCACTGATAACGTTAATGGTCCCTTCCTCCAGTCAGCGGATCTTGAGCTATAAGGGGTTGCGAGAGGACTGAAAATGCTTGTTAAGTCATAGCTGAATGTCGAGGGGACGACTAGGGTCAACTTTGCAAGGTCAACACAAGTTCAAGCCATAAACCTCAAACACCGTGAAAATAGTCTGGCGACAAATGGACATGTCAAATTAAGACCAGCTACTTGTGCAGTGTGTTGGATATATTTGAAATAGGGCTGCACGATTACGACAAAATTCATAATTGTCGATTATTCCCTTGAAATTGTGATTATTAATTACGATTATCACAATTTACATTGAATGATGTTTATACCATTGTTTGATGCAACTGCATGCCGTATGTTTATATGAAAATAAACAAGCTGAAACACTCTAACTGAAAAACTTTTAGTGCTTTTCTATAGTATTAAGCCTCAAATGTCAACTATACATCGTATTGGTTTCTTCTTTAAATTATAAAAAGTAAAAATATGAATGGTATTATAATGTTATACTAAAACTAAAATTAAAATAATGGGAAAAACCCTTAAGATAACATGTAGAAAGAAAAAAAACGCATCTTAAGCACGCAGAATAACATAAGTGGACTTTGAACTATTACGTAATTGTGGCATCCATAATTGTAATCGCGATTAGAAATTCGATTAATTGTGCAGCCCTAATTTGAAAGATGTATCAAATAATATGCACCATGCTGCTTATTCTAGATACACTCTTAAAAATATCCAAAAGGGGGTTTCTGTAGCAATGCGATAGAAGAGCCATCAAGTCCAAAGAAACTTTCTGTGAACAGTTCTTTAAAGAACCATTTTTTTCTTAATATAAAGAGCATTTGAATAATTCCGAGAACGTTTTTTAATTAGAAATAACCTTTTATGCAACAGAAATGTTCCGTTGCACCCTTAATAATAAAGGTTCCAAATGGCGTAGTTTTGCAGCTATGCCATAGAAGTGTTAAGGTGAAGAAAATTTTAATAATCTAATCTTTTTCCAATATAATGAACCTTTTGTCCAATGATAAGGTTCCATGGATGTTAAAGGTTCTTCATGGAACCATAAATGCCAATAAAGAAACTTTATTTTTAGGAGTGTACACTAACAGTTATACTTTTTTTTTTTTAAAAAAACAGCTCGTCATTGCATGCTCATTTCACAGCACAAGGATTTCCTTGAGTCTTGAAATCCGAAAATTGAAATGTTTGGAACCAGCCCCCTGGCCCTTTTTCAGATGGAGAACCAAACAAGCACGAACATCTTATCACTTTTCCTTAACATCTCAGAACAGTCACAGTTAATAGGTTGCTTCTTCATTTTGCATTATTGACAACTATTTTCCTAATTAATGCTGTTCAGTTGCTTTGACACAATCTGTATTGTTAAAAGCGCTATATAAATAAAGGTGACTTGACTTAGGTCTCTTCACAACTCAAACAAGCAGTACAACACCCACTCACTCATTCCCGAATGAACATGCTGGAGTTTGTTTGATTTGCACTGTCAAAAGGTGTGTAGTGCATGAACCGAAGCCGTGTAAACAACCTGCTTCATTGAGGCTGAGCACAGTAACCAGCTGCACATAAACGGGAAGTGACTTTAGCAAAGGCCCATGCAAATATTTCCCACCACTGCTGCAAGGTTAAGGTTTTTGTCTATCGGCAGAACACTAGAATAACTGTAGTGTTCAGTGTCATCTTTTTTTAATCTATGGCTGCCTCTTGACAACTAAGTTAGTAAACACAGTAAAGTATGCAGTTGTTACTTTGAGTATGTATTTCTTTACTGTATTTTACATGTGCAGTATACCCACATGAAACCTACTATCACAATATATCTAAAACAGTGAAGCTAATAGGCACACACTCCTACAGACAAAAGAAAGCTCAAACTATTGATCCCATTCAAAGTCGTTTTAGTCAGAAACAGACCCCTCATCACAAAGCAAAGGGGTATTAACTAGTGTGCTGACGCCATCCCAGCAGCAGCCCCCCAACAGCCCTTATGCCAGCAAATTCACCTAATAATACAACAAGAGAGCCCTTCATATGCCTGTTGTGTCATTTACCACAAAACCTCCCTCAACTTATTTGATCGTCACATGAACTTTCAGCTTCACATGAGCAGATGTTCTTTGGCACCATGACAGTCGTGATAATGACAATGCATACACATATCACCCTCCTCCCCTTCATTCTCCTCATTATCATTATCAAACACCACCAAAACCAGTTAAACAGTTTGTATCCAAACTAGTGAGCACAATAAATAAGTAACCTTCCTTATATGTAAACTTAAAGAGCAGGAGCTAGTAGCCCTCTAATAAAACCCTTGGGATTATAACTAGTTTCTCAACTTTAGACATAGTTTAGAAACTGGACATAGTTGTTTACTAATCAAAGTATACTACAGAATCAAATACTGTATAATCAAAACATACTATAATTAGTATACATACCAATTAGTTTGATTACGTTTTATAACTGTAAAATGTCTTACCATATGTTTTTATTTATTAAGTGTCCTCATGTGGAAGATCAGTCTTGCACATTCTTTAGGAAGCACGAACATCCTCTGCTGCTTTTCAAATGCTTCATTCACATATTCCTTATCTCCGCATAGGTAAGATCCCAATTCAACAGGACCGTTATCCAAAAATTCCCTGTAAATCGCAGTCCGTCGTCCTCTAAAGGCTTTGAGCCTTGATAATGGTAAGCTAAATGCGAACTGACAAGCATCCGACAAGCTTTCAGGGAGAGGAGAGGGAAAAAAAACTGAACAAAACAAAAAAAAAGTCAAGCACCAAAACCCCGCCCTAGACTGTAATAGCTCTCAAAGTAAGGGTTTAGATTTAAGACAATCCGAAGCCACGGATTGCTATTTTGTATTGTAGGCCTATTTTTAAAAAATCGGGAAAATGTCTAATAATAGATATGTAGGAGATTTTTTTAAATAATCATGTTGAAAAAAATCAATAGGATGATGGAAGATAGTTGATAACCTAATTTAATGCTAATTGCATAGCATGTTTTTTCCATCTAAAATAATTAGTTTTCAGTGATGGATCATGTGTTGCTCTGCATCAACAAGTTTATTAGGCCTATTTAAATGTGCTGTTTCCCTGAGCCTGGATGAGTTTTGGGTTTATAGTTAAAATATTAACAATTAGAACAAAAATGCATTTGTACGCGATGTAAAATGCATGACGCGGCTGTTGTTAAATTAACAGAAGTAAAGAGTGAATAAAATATGCTGGTCATTATATCTGCATTGTCAAGAACACATTAAAGTAAATAGGCTACATTTGGCGTTAAAGACACCTTAAAGTTAAGTTAAAATATACATGACACCTCTGCATGCCAGCTCAAAAGCTGTTAACATTAGAGTTGGGAAGATTGGGAAACGGAACCGGTGCTTAAGATGGGTTCCGTTTAAACAATTACGGAAGATATTTTCCATTGCCAGTCGATTTTGACGTGTATTCGTGAACCCGCGGTCTGACGTCGCTACTTCACATTTGTTGTATTATAAAAAATGTTTGGTTTATACAGTTGTGACACCTACCCATTGCTGGCCATAGCTATCTTCCAAATCATTGAGATACTTATCGTCCCAGTTGACTCGAATTCCTATTAAATCGGAGGGCAGGAATCCGTTCTCGGCAAGAATTACAAAGTAGGTAAAGAACCCTGCAACTGCTTGCATCATACCTAAAAATAAGTATGATGACATTAAAATTTAAGTTTAGAGGGTCTGTCAATAGGTTAAAATAATTGTGTATCACCTATAATTAAGTGTTTGTTTTATTTGTATGTATTTATGTAATATACAGCACTTATATTTTACATTTCAGTGTTACATTTTAATTAATAGAGTTTCTTTATAATTAAAAACCGTAGGTGGCACTGTTTTTACTTCTCAGGCAAACTAAGGGCATAGCTGCAATAGCAATTATGAAATTTTGTTGATTATATTAATGCACTGACTAAAGATATTCCTGGTCGGCATGCTTGCTGGCAGATTTGTATATGCAGACAATTTAGTATTTCAAAGTATAGCAGTTAACAAGAATGGATCTCAAATGAAATAAAACACAATATATGTAACACAGATGGTTTTGCAGCTAGCCTGCTGCTGCAGTATGTTGAACTTTAATAATAATTAAATTAAATACTATGCTAAGAGTAAAATATCACAGTAGAGTAGGCCTACTTGTTCAAAACCAGGTCAAAGAATGAACATAGCGCTAACAGTAAAGAACGTCTGTTTAGAGTAACCATGCTCTTACCAATTTGACCGTAGGCCATACTGATGAGCCTCTCATTCACCAGTTTATCTGTTTTAGCGTTTCTGGGTTGTCTCTTCATGATGTCACTTTCAGCAGTTTCGTAGGCCAATGAGATAGCAGGAACCTGTGGAAACATTAAACAACAAAACAAAACCATTTCTTTACATTTTTGACCATTTGGGGGAGGCGGTTGGTCAAAAATCAAAAAAAACACAAATGTACGCTCATCCCCTGGATCAGAGGTCCCTCCGACTAGAGATAAAACATGGTGCTACATGACTTTTGCTGTTTCCCAAAATTAAAGGGGTCATATGACGTTGCTAAAAATAACATTATTTTGTTTATTTGGTTTAATGAAATGTGTTTATGCTGTTTAAGGTTCATAAAACACATTATTTTCCATATACTGTAGATTATTGTTTCTCCTCTTTGCCCAGCTTTTCTGAAATGCGTCTATTTTTACAAAGATCATCGGTCTGAAAACCGAGGTGTGCTTTGATTGTCCAGCTATCCAGTGTGTTGTTATTGGCCGAATACCTCAAGCATTTGACGGAATGTTACACCCCTTAACATACTGTGATGCCTGTCCCGGCTCGACGACACAAACCAAAAAACGACGGCCATTACAATGAGGCATTGTGTTGCAGGGGTCCCGTGGGACATAAATTACGTGATTATAAGACTTAATAACTGTCTTTTATTACGCGTTTGCGTTGCATATAATCTCGCGCTGCGTAAACTAAACCATGTGTGATCTGAGAAATTACAAACTACAAACGCTACTGTACACTGCTCAAAATTCGTGTTTGAATTGTCAGTGGCAAATTATTTTAATATGAAAATGTGAGTCTGTGAGTCAGAAGCGCCAGACTGTCCTTGCAAAGTGTGAATTGCCCTACTTTATAGAAGACAGCCCGTTTATGTAGACGGCATTGTAGGCATTTCCCAGGTTCAGGACAGGTCCTCCGTAAAAATGCGCTGCCACATCTGAATATTTGGTATGGAACTGTTCTGGAATCAGTGGTTAAGTTGTATTTACAACTTAACCACTGATTTCTAGTTTGGTCCTCTTTTGGAAGACCAAACAAAGAAATTTCGCTTTCACAACGAAACCACAGCGTCTTCACGACATGGCGGCGGCGGGCAACAGCAATACTACAGCTAGAATAAAAGTTACACCTTCTTTCTTTGCGTATACATTTGGGTGGTGTATGCAAATCTTCCCACACAGTGACGTAGACAGGTGGCGTGTTGGGGGGGGGGTTTAAACGAGGCGTTTTAGGAAGACGTGGTCGAGTCTTAACTTTTCTCAAGAATATCTTTTTGGGTTTGAGACTTTAGTCTTTGCATCTTTAGGGATCTATTCACAAACAGCTTGTAACACACCAAAGAAAAAGGAAAACTTGAAATCACATCATAAGACCCCTTTAAAAAAAAAGAGGCAACGCCAGTATTAGCATAACACTGAATTGTGGCGCAGAACCATCACACTGTGTGTGAAGTCCGAGTGATGAAGAATCATAGCTTTACACTAAATTATTCCAAGTTTTTTTTTTCCTGACCGTAGTGGCACTAAAACTCAAACTTACACAATACTTCAATTACATTAAAACAGTTTCATTGTATGGCATTATCATTGCCAACAAGGCCAACTTTGTGCTTGGGATGCTGATTCACGGTCATGGTCTCAAGATTATCGTAAGCCAATCTGTGGATCATCAGTAAACCTTAAGTTGCTTTCAACACATTACTGATGGTGGAAACCAAGATCCGATGATCAGACGAAAAACTAATCATATACAATACTATGTCTACATCCTCTCGGGGTGCTTGCTCCTGATTCACTTGACTGTGTCCTTCACCACCATGTGCAGTGCCCCAGGTCAATGCAGAGAATGGTACGGTGCCAATTAGATAATATTAGCAATAGAATGAACAAATATAATGGTGAGATCGTCAGGGATGGGTTGCTAAAGTTCAGGGTTATGTGTAGGCAATGGACTTTTTCAAGTTGTCAAAGATCAGACGTCCTAAAGTTGAAGATAGATATGAGAATTAAGCATCATAAGTTACCTTCCTAATTCTTCAGTCAGTTAAGTTCTCAATAAAATGTCTCACCTTCTTCTACTCCAGTGACAATTGAGGCAAAGTTGTCATCCAGAAGGATCATGTCAGCAGCCTGTTTGGATACGTCAGATCCAGCGATACCCATAGCCACACCAATGTCAGCCTTCTTCAGAGCAGGAGAATCATTGACACCATCACCGGTTACAGCTACAATGGCACCCTGATAAGAGAAATAAAATGCATTAAAACGGTTCCTGCTGGGTAAAATTTCCTAGTATCAAATAGGATTGGACAGACAACTCCCTGACATTACCTGTCGCTGACAACCTTCTACAATGATCAGCTTTTGTTGTGGAGAAGTTCTGGCGAAAACTATTTCTGTATGGTATTTGAGGATCTCATCCAGGTCGCTTTCATTCATATTCTTCAGTTCTCCACCATGGACCACACAGGCCTTAGCATCTCTAGAGGTACACATTGCATTAGCAGATTTCTAGAGCAAATTAAAAGCATGGTGAATAAATGTTTTGTTTGAGATGGATACCTTGGATTGACCTCATCAACAGGGATGTTTAAACGAGCAGCAATGTCTTCCACAGTCTCATTGCCTTCAGAGATGATGCCAACACCCTTTGCAATAGCCTTAGCTGTAATTGGATGGTCTCCAGTAACCATGATAACCTGTAATTGAAGATTCTGAATTATAATTTGATTAACTGACTGTACATGCAACAAGTATGAACAAAATGTAATATGCTGCAGCAAAGGTGCGACATATTCAAACAATGGATCTTGAACCAAGAACAACTTCTTGATTCAAGACCCATTACAAATAGTCTTAGCTGTAATTGGATGGTCACAAGTAACCTGTGATAGAAGACATAGATGCTTGATCATATGATTCATTTAATTCAATAAAGGTATAATATAATCAAGCCATCAGTCTTGAATCAAGGTGAAACAACACCTTGATTCCTGCACTCCTGCACTTGCCCACAGCATCTGGTACAGCTGCACGAGGAGGATCAATCATGGATATTAGGCCAACAAAACACAGGTTCTCAGTTGGGAAGTTCACTTCGTCTGTATCAAATGCAAAACCCTCAGGAAATTGGTCATCAGGGAGGCTAAAGTGACAGAAACCTTTGAGAAAGAACACAATCATTAGTGTACATAGTCATAGTTTTAACTGAAAAACTCCACAAGGTGAACTTCACAAGATGGCTTTACCCAGCACTCTTTCTCCGAGACCTCCGAGTTCTACATAAGCATTTTGGAAAGCATCTTTCATTTCATCATCCAAAGGCTGCTCTTTTCCTTGAATCACAATAGTAGAGCATCGATCCAAGATTCTCTCAGGGGCTCCCTTCATCACCAGCAGGTGCTTAGACTCTGAAGAATTGGGATTCTTGTGGATTGAGAGCTAGAAAAGGCATATTAGAGGATGTTAGGAAGGACAGTCAAATCTGTAAATCTCCAAAGAATAATTAAACAAAAATACCTGATACTTGTTGGTGGAGTTGAAAGGGATCTCAGCAATCTTTGGTTACTTCTCTTTCATTTCAGTGACTGAACCACAGCACAGCTCAATACACTTCAGCAGGGCAGACTCTGAGGCATCACCAGCTGTGTCTCGCTGCAAAAGATTGATTTCTTTTATTTACTGATAGTGTCTTGACCGACATATATTTACTGATGGACTTTTACAAGTCTAAAGTTAAATCATCTACATATTTATTTAAATATTTTAAAGTACTAAATATTGAGAAGCTCAAGCACACCTTAAGGATTGGCACATGGTTTTGATCAGCAAGGAAGACAGCACGATTGCAAAGGCCAGCGATACGTGCAAGAGCAGACCAAGTAGCCGAGCTCCTATCGAATGAGGCTCCACTCTGGTTCTCTGTGGTGTCTGCCTCGTGAATGTGGTTGTCAAACCACATGTGAGCGACAGTCATTCGGTTCTGGGTCAAAGTTCCAGTCTTGTCAGAGCAAATGGTGGAGGTTGATCCAAGAGTCTCCACAGCTTCGAGATTCTTCACCAGGCAGTTCTTCTTCGCCATACGTTTGGCGGTCAGAGTCAGACACACCTACATAAGTTACATTAAGTAATATTCTTGCGTTCACGTGCAGTGTACTTTTGCTCTAGTAGTGTACATTTATCTGACTCACGTTACAGTGGCAAGATAGACCTAAGCGTCACATTAGCGGGACATGATACCAATAAGGACTATGAGTCTCTTCCAACCCCCATGATCCGAGAATCAGGAAGAATGAGAATGAGACACCCAGGCAGACAGCTATCACCATTGAGGAAGTGGGATGAAGTAGCTGGAAATCGATCTCTGGGGTTGTCAGCAAGTTGTTATTTTGTCCACCTTCCCAAGACTGAGGCGCACTAGTTTGCGATAACACCATGACAGATACGGTCACGGGCGGTGTTCATGACAATCCCTTCTGGCATACCTATTGAAAATGTGAAATTTCAATACGAAATTCTCCCATTTTTTATCCGAACAACCTAATTTGTTTTGTCTGTGTGAACCTCAACACAGTTGTAGTAGGAGTAAAAGACGTCAAGTGTTCTGGAATATTTCCCGTTGATTTCATTATGGAGACGTGCAGGTGAGTAACAGACGATCTGGGCTCCGATAAATACCACCACAACATATGAAAAGAAGAAAGCTGTATTGTTCCACAGGCGGGGAAAAAAACATGGGACAAAGAGTGAAATAATTGTTCCACGGGATTGCTGGGTTAGATACCATTTGTGTGTGTGTCATAGCTCATGGTGAAAAATTCACAATACACCGTGTGGACAATCAGAAATAATTGAGCACAACACTGTCGGACACTGGGGGGGGAAAAAGTAAAATGGGGAACCTACCGTAAAGCAGGTTTGAGCAGGTCTACAACTGTGTTTCAGACCACCAAACGTGTTAGACTATATTAATAGAGCCAAAAACTACACTACGTACCAAACAGCCGGTTGGATAGTGAAAATACAAGGGAAGCAAGGGAGCCGAATACCCGCAACTCCATTCGGTGACTCACATAATCAAAATGCAGGAATAACTTTTCAAGAAAAGGGGGAAGATGATGACCATTTGCATGCTTAATGGCAGGGCTGAAGTCGATACCAATTGTGGCATCCTTAACCAGAGACGATCCACGGAAGCTCAGCTGGATTCTGTCTCTGCCACCTTTGACCATCCACAATATTCCCGCAACTACCGCACTGCAATGCGGTGATAGCAACTTTCGTGACTCCATCCCGTTTACCAGTGCTTGGCTGGACAAAACCAGAATTAT
Organism: Sinocyclocheilus anophthalmus; assembly: GCA_018155175.1. Taxonomy (NCBI): domain Eukaryota; kingdom Metazoa; phylum Chordata; class Actinopteri; order Cypriniformes; family Cyprinidae; genus Sinocyclocheilus; species Sinocyclocheilus anophthalmus. Next base: position 19,905 of record JADLZN010000030.1, read on the forward strand.
TAGAAAGAAGGGGATCATATGTTTGGAATGTTGGGCGAGTACAGGTTTGTAGTGATAAGTCATAATAAAGTATATATTGTCCATGGTAGGGTCCTAGTCCAAGGTTCTAGAAAAGATGCCGTAAGTTTTGGAGCTTCTTGCTTCTTGGATAGTAAGAAGCGAGCCGTTTGTAAAACAATATTAAACAACAACATCAAAGCACAATGCCAGGTAAAAAACTAAGGAAAATCAAACAGGGGGTAACACAGGGGGGGATGATGTTTAATGCTTGGAGGCCCACATCCATGTTGGGAAATATTGCATCAACAAACGGGGCTAAGTAGGCAATAGGATGTGTAGGTGGGGGGGCTCAGTAAATGATCAGGACAGTGGTCGTTGCGAAGGGGGTTCATCTAAATGGCAGAAGGCAGCGGGTATAATGGAAATTCCGTTATGTGCCGAAAAAACAAAAAGGAATTTCACACAATCACATCATGCGTTTGAGAACCGCAAACCAAAAAAGAACTGGTTGGGCAGAACATGTATCACCAATGAGGTCTTGTGTCGTATAGAGTGTAGAAGTTCAGCAAAGGCTAACAGTGCTGGCCCATACACGCTCCTAAAATCTCGCTGATTCCCGGGACCCAGACACAAAACCAGACTGGGAGGGAAACCCGAATCAACGTGAAGGAGGGGAATTTCGGGGTGTCAAACGTGGTGCGCTAATGCAGGAGGTTGGTATGACAATCGACAGGTAGAACGTGTATGTGAGTCAGACAGCAATAATGAACAAGTAAGACGTCAGGAGATATTGTGAATACGAAAAGGGCAGGTTGTCCTTGAGGGTGAGGTTGAGCTTTTTGAAGGGCCGGGTGGGGCAGTGAGGTCTTGTGGTCCAGGTAGGGTGAGGTAATGGTCATATGAGCACACCTCGCGCGATTGCGCGGGGGTGAGTCACGCTCCGGAAAGGACATTAGCAATAGTATCGCGCAGGTTCAAAATATATAATGCCTAAGATCTTCAGGGGAGCCATATCTATAGTAAGTAAAGCGAAATTGCAAATACTGTGGTATTATAACGAATTCCATTAACAACATTGGACGACCGGCCATTACAGAGTGTAGAGTGAGGCGCACTTGAACAATAGCCAATGGCTTGGAAATAAAAGCGGCACCATGATTATGAAAGTCAAAGTATTGCTTGTGAGGGACAGAGAAACATATAGTAACTATAATCCAAAAGGGCAATTATATTTAATTAAGTGAATGTTACCCAACCAGGGAAATCGTGTTCAAAAGGAGATAAAATGAACCAACAATAAAGCAAAAATAATGGAATATTGGGGCATGGCGAGGAAAAGTGAAAAACAGTCAAGTGCATTGAAAAATAGGGCATGGTGGCGATGTTTCGGGCAAAAGTGTAGGAGCACCAAGCAGTACAACCCTGGGTGTATATGATCTGATTTGCAAACAATATTTAAGAAGGATGAAGAAACTACGTGGGCCAAAAAATGAATCCTGAAAGTGTGGGTCTTCCCGAACTGCCGAAAAAAAAGAGCCGGTGTAACAGCCTTAGGTGCAGGGGACCCAGCAAACTGAATATAATGGGTTTAAATGGGACCAATGTTAAACAATGACAAAGGGGTGTTTTCGAAATGTATTTTATAATTAAAAAGTCGCACCAGATCCACGGCGTTTTGGGAGGTAGCAAGCCAGGCCATCTGCGTTTTCGTTTGCCCACGTGGTAAGATTTGGAAACTTTTGCTCCAAATCTTCTGAAAGGTGCCGGGCCGGAAGAGGTACTTATGGTAACCCAGAAGCGTCATAAGGTGCACACACTGGGAAAGCAATACTTAGCAAATGCAACAAACACATTACCTGAACGAGAGACAAGAGAGAGAGAAAAAATCGAGAGAGAAAAATGGAGCAACAAAAGCAAATGTGCAATGAAACTGGCAGTATAATGAAATATAGCCATGGTCCACTCACTCCAAGCCCCATTTTCCTCGTTTATTCCAATTTAAACTCTGAAGCTTTTGGATCTTAGATGTCGTAGTTCTCGTGAAAGCCTCTCCGGAGACAAAAAGCTCCTGTGTGTCCAAGTCAGGTTCACAAAATTTATACCCTGCCAACTCACCTGTTTCAAGGAGGAGATTAGGGAGGAGTTTGGCTGCTGTCATGGAGCTTTAACATTTATTCAACCTTCATCCGAACAGGTAGGTCATGTCATTGACACCTAGTTGAGGAACTAACATACTCAATATTTGTTTGCACATCATTTATCAGTATTACAAAAAACCTTCCATGTGCTCTGATTTGTCTTCAACATTAA
>JADLZN010000031.1:0-28861 GCA_018155175.1 Sinocyclocheilus anophthalmus
TTCTAACCTGTATGACTTTATTTCTTCAGTGGAACACATATCAACAACAAAGTTTTTTAAGAAAAGCAGTGTTTACACTGCTCTTGCCCATACAACAAAAGCAGGAACCAGGAACTGGCCTCCAAAGGCCAAAAAAGCTAAATAAATGTGCTGCCATAAAAAATATTTTATATGTCCTAAGCTATTCTTTGGCATCAGAAGACGTGGAATATAGCACGTTAATCTAGCATAATGATGCCAATTTGTCTTATGCTTGCTGTATGAGCAAGAGTACCGCAAGCATTCAGCAATATTGTCATTTTATGTTCCACAGAAAAACGTCATTTGGGTTTGGAATATTTGTGTGGTAAAATGCATATTTTCTCTATTCCTTTTACTTTCTAATTCAGCATTTCAATCTTGTCCTTATCTAAACTATTACTATGTCACTATGTGGTATCACCTTCCTGTGCAAGATTAATTTAGTAATATGTGGTGTGAAGAACATTAATGTTGCCTAAAAGGTATGAAAGCACTGATAAAACATAAGCCACTTAAAGCTACACTATGTTACTCACAATGAACAAGAAAAATGTACCAATGATCATTCAAAACAGCAAACCTCTGGAGAATCACCAGTTGTAAAGACAAAGAAGAAATGTTATTTATTTGTCCATCCACTCTCATAAGCCATCCTGTATTCATTAGTACACCTGTGCCTTGAACCACATTCACACAGAGGAGCAAAGCCGAGGCACAACCAAAACAATGCTTTTCTGGCAAGCTGCTTGCAGTTTTATTTTTTAACTGCTAGATGGCCAAAAGTTACGTGATAATATTTAATGACTCAAACTCGTTTGTAAGTCACTTTCAATAAAGTGTCTGATAAATGAATAAATGTAATCCAAACACAATAGGAAATTTCACCTCTCTACGCAGGAGTGAGGTTAACTTAACAACACTGTTAACTTCAAACTCAAAATAACCTGGTCGCCATTGTTAGCATAACCTAACCATAAAGAAGAAAAAAAACTATCCACAAGACACCTAGGATACCCTCTTCTCCTGCAACAGGTCTAGGAGAAATGAATTAGTCAGTATTAGCATCAGGAGATAGCAATTCCCTCTTCGGGGGGCTCGCTGCCGTCTGAGAGAATTAATCCGGGCAGGAACTCAGCCACACTGGCAGTTGGCTCCTGCAATCTGACCTTATACACCCACAACAACCATCAGTCAATGACTCCAAACATATCCCAAACACAGACACTGGTGCTAGACAAAACAAGCTACAATGAACAGACCAAAGATAAGGTCATAACCACACTTAGGTGGTTCTACATAACTACTTTTAACTATCATACACACAAAATGACCCCCCCCCCAATCCCCTTTCCAGCTCATTCCCCTTCACAAACCCCTGGTGAGTGTTATAAATTTGGTTCAGCACTTCCAATTCACGTCTGCCGGAAGGTGTTAGTGTTGATTTGTGGGAGGGAATCAAACACATGCGTCTGCATGTCAGGGCGCCCCACGCTTCAGCCACCTAGTAATCTCAGTTGGGTTCCAAAGAGTACAAAGAAGAATGAGGGCCTTCTTTTGCCATCGCTCATCACACGCCCAGACGGGTTCTTCGCGCCTGTACTCTCTATCTCATCCACCCAGATCAATGCCTTTGGGGAGACGTGTGGTGCACCGGGTGATGGCGAAAATGGATGTAACTGGGACGGGAGTTGGCACATGAGAGCATGGAATACGACACAGAAGAAACAAAGGAGTGTATATGGTTGAATGAGACAGTAAGATGTACGACATACTAACAGTGAAAAGTAGTCAAAAGGGACAAGACGGTAGAAGGGTAAGAATAAAATTGGTGCAATTGCAAAGTGATGCGTGCAAAACGCATGGCAGGATGGAAACAGGAGTGATGTGAAAAGAGAGTAGTTAGCAGCATTTTAAGTAATAGAAAGCCAATACTAGTAAGGAAAGCCAAGTGCTTTGTTTCAATAGGCAGCCTACATATACAATTCTAGCGGGTGTACCGGTAACAGTTTTATGTTGGTCGGTACGATACCTTTGTTTTGGCACTGTACACGGTTCGGTCTATGGTTTAAGTTTCGTATCATCAAGCAAGAGGAAAATCAAAAACAAAAACTGATTGACTGTTCTATTATTTTGTTAACAATGTTTACAGAACAAATTGCTCTGAAAGGGCGTCGCGGATGTTAAATGTTGAGTAGCAAAATTCATAGTAATTAACTGATTTTCTTAGGGATAAAAATCTACTCACTTCGTGCCTAACTAGGGAGCCCGTTTTACTTTCTGTACTGTTGCACGTACAACAGAGCCCAAATTCAATTACTATTTATTTTTGACTATAATAATCAACACTGAAAATTTTTTTGTATGCAAGCATGTAAATTGCACATGACGCAGTTTTTAAATGAACTTCTAAATTACACAATATATAATTGAAAATATAATGAGTATAGTCTAATATATCGAGATATGCTATTCTCGAGACTCTGTCATTTTCTCTTCGGGCATAGGTAACAAGCTGTGGCACAATGTGAATGACTTCCTGGGGGTAATGTGCAAATCTACGTGAGCACTTTTGTTTTACAAGTTGTTATTTAAATCGACGTGCTTTTTTCCGTGATTGTCAAACACTGATCGTGAGTATTTATGTGATCGTTTCATATCAACTGTTTATTTCCTAAAACTTACTGAAGTTACAGGCAGAAGTATACCTCTGCCCGTTTTAACTTGATGCGTTTATACTTTACAGCACTCGGGAGCAAAGAATCTCCTGCCCCCACATTCTAACAAGATGATGACCTCAAAACGGCATTAACTAATGATGATTTGATGTTCGGTACCCAAACATACTGAACCGAAAGACTACTTTCTTTACGAAATTACGTTCAAATCGTTACCCCTCTATCACTTCAATTTCACAAGCTCAACATCAGCAATAAACAAACTTCTAATTTACAAACTCAATGGCTAAAACCATTAGTGTTTTATATTGTTTCTTTGTGAAAGCAGAAAAAAAGAGAAATTAAAGCGTCATTGAGACTGACTTTTTGTTAAAAGCTCGAATTATTTGGTGTATTGTGGTGTAACAGAGATATGTTGAACATGCATTTCATGGCGCTGCCAAAAAACACATTATTTTTCTAATACTATACGTTATTTTAGGTCCTCTATGCCCCGCCTCTCTTGCTTCGTTTTCTACAAAGTCCCTCCTTTTGACAATCGCAGTCTGCTCTGATTGGCCAGCTGATCGTCTGACCCAGTGCAATTGGGCTGATATGCTGGCCGATACACGTTAGTACATCAAGCCTTGTCCAGAAAGTGTCACCCACCTCCATCACCCATATCGCGCAGCTTCATCGTTGCAATAAATGTAAAACGACAAGATCCGCGAAAGGGGAACCAGAGTCGCCGGACAGACACGGATGATGAAAGCTGGTAAGGATCGTTTGCCAAACGCGCCCACAGGTTAAGATCAGCTGACCTATCACACCACTTTGTCGTGATCTCTCAGCCTCGTCCCGAATCATCCTCTCCTCCGTCATCCTCTCTCCACTCGTCAGAATCATCCAGTCTCACTCGCCGATCGCGTCGTCTCTCCACCCTCTCTTCCTCATCGACTTCCTCTCCCCGTCTCTCTCCTCACTCGCCTCGCCTCCTCTCTCTCTCTCCTCTCTGTCTCCTCTCTCGCTCTATTCATCATCGAATTCCATAAACGACTCCTCTCTCACTCATCATCTCCACCTCACTCTCTCCTCTCTCTCTCTCTCCATCAACGTCCCTCCCCTCCCTCCCTCCCACTCCCTCCCTCCCTCCCTCACCCGAAGGGCCACATCGTGCTTTTGCTTTCGCCTAGACACAGCGTCTCCCTGACATGCTGCTTCACACTAACTGCGGTTACTGAAACCACAACTTCTTTCTTTGCGTGAACATTTGGACGGCATTATGCTAGTACTTATTAAAAAACTCCACATAGTGACGTAGGTATGTTGGGGCGTGTTAGAATGAGCCGTTTTTGGGGGGCGTGGCAGAGTCTTAACTTTAATAAAGAATAACTCCTTTTGAGACTTTAGTCTTTGCAACTTAAGATCTTATCTATGCACAATCAGCTTGTAAACACTCCCAAAGAGAAAGGAAAATTTTAAATCGCATCATATGACCCCTTTGAGGCATTAACAAGGTCAAAAACAACACACAGTAGTGTCTAGAACTATGTCTGAATTTACTCGTTTTTGCTCCAAACCTACCATTAGGCTGTCGCTGTGTCACACATGCTGGTAAAACCTTCACTGGCTCTTCCTGTGAAGCTAGAGGACTGAGCCCAGAGCTGGGAAGGGTCGGCAAATTGCCACGGTGGAAACAGTGATTTCTAGTGGGCAACGCAGGCATCAGCGGACTCTGCTTCATCAGAGGAGGTGGAGGCGGTGTAGGAGGTAAGGGAGTGAGTTTAGGAGTCTCTGTACGTATGGTCATTCCGGGTGGGGTATGCTGGGGTACAAGACCTGCAGAGATGGGGCAAGAGAGGGAACGTGGCGCCTTTGGACCACCCGGGGTCGGAGTGCATGTGGAGCAGGTTCCAGAAGAGGTGGGTGCACCTTGGAGGCGAACTGGGGAGTAGCTGCCCAGTGGGGATGGCCGCACTGTTGTAGGCGAGTTGGATTTGCCGTGTGGTGGCCTACGATCTTCTTCGGAGTCATCTTCACCTCCCTCAGGCGCCGCAGCCCCTCGAGTCTGCATATGGCTGATGTATCCGTCCAGAAGAGGAAGGAGAGGCTTCGCCTGTGGTTTTCCAAACTGGTGCTGGAAAGTGAAAGGCTGAATGGGTAACGAGGTCGGACGTTGATCTTTGTTATAACGAATTACAACGGGAGAGGAGTCTGTGGAGCTAGACAGGCCACCTAGGGGGAGAAAGAAAAGAGACAGAGATGAGCAAGGAGGGCTGCAGAGAAAATAAGACAGATGAAGATTAAGAACAAAATTATGAGTCTGTGGCAGAGTATCATTTAATGTAGTAATGCAGGCATTAACCATATCTAAAGCTGCATAAATCATTATAAATGAATACATATAATTATCACATGAAGCAAGTTATTTGATGTAAATTTAAACCAGAAAGCCTATGCCAAAGACACAGCTGGAATAAAACAGCTAGAATAAAACCCAGCAAGAGCAACAGCAACAACAGGCTCTTATTATGAAAGTGAAACAAAACCATACATAAAACAAAAACCAAAAACTTTTTTCAAACACATACCTTAAAACACTGCTCCAAAAAATTAATATACCAAAAGAGGTACATAAACAACCAAGATATTATGACCAAAACAGCCTGTTTATGAAGCTCCTCTGTGTACACTAGGTGTGTGTTGCGTGTGCACACAGTGTGTGTGAAACGTCACTGGGCTATTGCGCAAGCTGTTTGCTCCACATGCCTGAGTACTCATATGTCAGGGCTTTTGTACGCTGTAGAACCCAGTCACAGTCAGCAGGGGCAGCATAGCACAGAGAGAACTAACATGCAGTCCAGTAACACTACTTAACCTGTCTGTTAATCAAACTCTGCCTATTTATTTTGCTTTGGCAAACCTTTATCATGCAACTCTTGCACTGCTTGTGCTACAGACATAAATGACACCTCACATAATGCAGCTGGAAGAAGATGTGTTATTGCTAATCTCATAAGATTTGAGATTACCTGGCAGAGTGCGCGAGCTTCTGCGATGCGAAATAACACTGGAGTGTGCGACTGCTAAAGTCGTGTGGAGAGACGTGTGTGACACGAACGTATTAGCCTAAACAAAACAACTTTACCTGGGCAAATAAACCTAAGCTTGTCAAACCAAATCCGTGTTCCAACAGATGCCGAGAATCGGCTGCACAACGATGAAAAAAGACGAACCCGAGCACAACACGAACTCCCTTTACCTAAAGGACGGACAAATAGTCGTCAAATAAAAATCGGGTAAAGGAGCTCTGATGGAAAGTCCAACGACGGTTCTGCGGAAGGGAATTGCTAAGTTGTGGTCAAATTGTCCATATAAAGTCATGAGTTAAGTGGTAGGAGGTAAAAAGTGTACGATGTTCAAGACGGCGGTGGGGTCTTTGGGGGTTGGTATGCGCGGGTAACAATAAGGAAACGCCTGTAAAGGGCGTCATGCGTGTTGGCGAGTGAATCTCGCACCTGCTGGGTTAAAGTATAGTGAATCTGACTCGGTCATTGTGGTCGGGCCCAATTTGTCCCGGTCCATGCAGATAATTTAGGGTGGTAGGCGATGAATTGTCACGGAACATTGTCATTCAGATCTCGGAAACGCAATCTGTTATTATTGAGACATTCGAAAATGAGACAATGGCTAAGTCTACATCAGGAACAACTGATGACCTTGTAGCATCTTGTTTGGATGTCGGGATTAGAATGCACGTTGTGCACTGTTTCCTGCGAGGGTTCGTGATTCACATAAAGGAACAGTATCGCAAGCAAAAAATTCAGATAATCTCGAACGTTCAGAGATCCTAAAAAGAATGAACTCGCATCCACTGGGATTGTTGGGTCACTGAGTACCGACCAACACGTATGGCAGACTAGTAAAAAGCCATACAGTAAATAAGATTTCCGGGCATCCGGGTGTTTTCAAAACCACATAGGGCATTTATTTGCCTCACAAAGAAAGAGATTGTTGTATTGTTAATTCACATGTCCCGTGGAAGAAGGCATAGGATATGATATGCACCCATGGGTGACAGTAAACGGATGATGACTTAGGTTGTGTTGGGTCCAAAAGCATAGAGTAGTTTTTCCTTGTTGACGTGGGCCAAAATAAGAAACAAGCCCAGAGAGCATACTAGCAACACCCGTAAGCACCACACTAATACTATAAAACCAACAAATCTGTTAAGGGGAGTGATTCACCACACAAATAAATTCATGGGCCATTGTGGTAGAATAATCCTAACGGTACTACAAGCCGCGGAAGTGAGCATGTTGCTGTGAATGGCAGCTGCGTCGAACACGTGAATCTTTTCGATCTACATGTTTTTACGCGTTGATATTTATTTACGAAAAAACACTGTCTTATGGAGGTAGTGCGGAGAGCTCTCAGATTCATCAACACTATCTCATTTAATGTTCGTTAACGGGTGTTAGAACACATGAGGGATGATATTGACACGACAGAATTTGGATTTTGGGGTGAATCTGTCCCTTACGTCGGGCATCACAGATAATATTGGTAATAGTCATAAAGTACCAGGTGTATGTGGGGGGTGAAAAGTTTACGTTCTTAAAATATCGTGCATGGTGGCAATATTGCGTTACAGGCAGAAGGAGAAAGGCTAACCACCCAAAAAAGCTAACTAATATCTACTTTACTTATCAACCTTTTTATGAAGTAATGCGGTTACTTTCTCTGGTTTAGCGGCCTACTCCTTTAACTGAGCAGGGCTGTGCTTGATTTGTGGGGGTCTGGGTTCAAATAAAAAGATAAGTAGGGTTTGTGGGTAAATGCAAGAACCTTTTCCTACCGAGAGACGCAACTGAGGAATGACATAAGCCCTAGCGTGTAAGGGTACACTGTGATATTTACGTCCGTTGTTACCAGTAGAAGGCAAGAGAACAAACTTTTCAGACACAGCAAGGAGGTGGGCGGGGCACTCTTCAGGCAATACAACAGACGACACAAATGTTTGTCTAAATATACTTGGTGTTCATTAGGTAGGACACTTGAACTGATCATGGAAGGTGCGGAAGCAAGACATTGTTCATAATGGGATTAAATCCATACTAAGAGTATCTTTGTGGTGTGATTTGAACTTCGATTTATTTGCCCTATATCTGGGAGTGTAAGGCATTAATTTTTTATTCATTTTGAGGATACTGAATCTGGGATGTTTGTTTTTTTGAGATGTGTGATATGAGTATGCATATTCATACTTATTGTAGAACGTACAGTACCATCTTCCGATTGTCTTTGCACCTGGGGACATGAGAGCTGTCGTTCATAAATGAAAAAAAAAAAAAACAAGTACCTCAGATAATTCGGTCTTGTAAATTAACAAGAATGCATGTAGCGTGTACTCTTTACTAAGTGAAAACAGTGAAGTGCGGTGATGTGACTGAACTCTGCATTACTGGTTAATGCATTACCCCCAACACTGGTCACTACCCATTCAATATATAGTCAAGAAGAGTTCCAAAATCCAACCAGGCTTCTGGGTGCCAGGCTGCACAATACCATTATTCAAACACAAAATAAGACAATCCACAAAATAAACCAGCTTTACAATACAGCGAGTGTCAACTATCCTATTAATTTTAGGATGGTTTTTTGTAGAAATTTTTTGGAAAAAAAACGTTCCCCTTACAACTTCGTGCTAGTTGCGTTCTGTTTTTTCCCGGCTCCCCCCGTTGATGTCGTCGTCAGGGTGGGGGAAAGGGTGGGTGGGGAGGGGGGGTGGGGGCGGTTGGTGTACTCGCGCTTCGATGCGGGTAGGAGAAATCACGCTCTTCCATACTAGGTCCTCGCGAGTGGGAGCGGATGGCAACTGGGGCTCTGACCCACTTTGGAGTGTTCTTCCAGGGATGGGCGAGAAACGATCTCCCGATGAAGTAAGTGCATGGACGTGCCGTCCATCCCAACCCGTCGTGCTCTAGTGTGTACCACTCCCAGTTCTCCAGCGTCTATTCGTGCAATATTCCGCAAAAGGAATTTGACACGTGGGTGGAAGTGGCGGCTCGGGGCTGCACTCTCGGCAGCTGTGAGCGGGGGCCTAGACAGGCAGCTTATCATGTCGCAATTCCAACGGATCCAAGGGCGAGGAGATGGTAGGAGCTTGTCCCAGTTGCGCGATCGTAGCTTGGACGAGAACAGTGATACGACCGGTACAACAATCCACGGACAAAGCACCAAACACTGAATTGGCAGGCGTGTCGTGAGGTGTAGAGAACATTTTGAGAGACCAGCCGTTCGCCTCAAGTGGTACGATTCTCACGATAGAGTCAAATCTCACTTGATCCGGGTGTTCTTTCTGTGGTCCATTCTGGCAAAAGTTAAAAAAAAGACCTACAAGGATGCGAAGTTATAAAAGGGGAGTAAGGGTGGTGAGCTGTGGGTGATTAATACATGTACATTTCGGTTCTGGAGTAGAATCTGACGTAATGTATAGGAGTGTTAGCGTACGAAGGACAGAGATAATGTGTCATATGAATTTGGGATCAGTAAATTGACTACAATTTTGTAGTTGGGTCTGCCCAGCTCTTAAGAATGACAGATGGGTCCAGGGGCAAACAATGTGCTAAAGACAAGCAACACCTGGACATGAAGGCAATAATAGTGAAGGCGGGCTCTTGCAAAGTTCTGGACTTCCTCTTCTGGTGCGAGTGATATCTAGCTAACTCCCTTGTTATTGGATAGGGTGATTACTGGCCTGCGTCGTGCGTTACTATCGCTGGGACTTGGGGAGGCAGGGAGATCCTGGTGCTGTGCTCAGGTCTTGAGCGACAGCGTTGGGTACTTGATGGAGTCCTGCATGTAGCTGTGGATGAGGCACTGGGACTAAAGACGTTCACGAACGTCTACAAGCGTTGTAGTAATGGTCGGGTGGGCGTTGCTTGCGCTCACAACCGAGCTTGGCTGTTGGAAGACCGAGGGTGAAGAGCTCATTGGCAGGAGGGGGCTATCGATCCAGGATACCGCCGCAGCGGCTTCTGTGGGCCCTCGGAGATATGTGTTGTATGATACGATTACAGATGTGTTCATCTGAGTGGTCAACTTGGGGGCACCTTGATTTCGTTAGATAATGCAGAGATAGTTAATTTGCATGGTCTTGAGGGTGTCAAAGGGTGGCTGATGGGGGTCCGAGGATCGGGGCTGCGGGTGGGGAGAGTCCAAAGTATGAGAAGCGCGGGCGACAAGTTCCACAGTGTCTACAGGGGATTCCTGTTCCACACATTCCCATATCAACTCGACACATAAGGGGAGCCCAAGGATAGGGCTGCGGTGCAACTGTTCGATAATGAACGAACTGTGTTGGCCGGAAGACACAGTGTTCCATGTCTGTCTGTAAATCCTAGTCTTAAGTATACCAGCAGGGTCCCTCGGGAGAGCTAGTTGTCCAAGGAGGAAGGCACGAACGTCCCAGGTACGCCCGGGTGGAAACTCCAAACGTGATTCGTGGAAAAAGGGTTCAGGTTATTGCTGGAGACAAGCCACAAACTGGATCAATTTGGTGCAGGCGGGATCACTGGAACACGATCTGACTTCCCTCGTGCCGCACTGGCGCGGAAAAACTGTAGACAAAGTGTCTCATAACATGATCCGTCACGGCCCATTCATTGAGGGCTCACCACAGGTCACGATGAAAGGTAGAGCAACTGCTTCCTTGGCGCCGCTGTCTATCTAATGGCTCAGCAAGGTTCAGGCCTGTCCAGTGTTGTAAGTAAGTAACAGAACTAAAAATTCCCCGACCTATTCTATCTGGGGTGGGCCTCTCGCCTACTACCCTGCTCTCAGCAATCGAGCCCGCTTAGATGGAGACTCCACTTTTTTTAGTCGGTCTGTAACTCAGCTGGCATAGAAAGGCAGGCAGGGACGGACAAACCCAAGGTCAGTCGCGCAGTTGGAAACGGCGGCAAGGCATCTAATGCATTTGCAAGGTTGTCTGTCGATGCTTGAGACGAAATCAGTGAACGAAGTTTGCCATACAGTTGATAGGAGGCGAGCTCTTGGTGCCAAAGTAGGCCATAAGTCAGTTGTTCTTCATGGGGGGGGCGAGAGGTGCCTCCAGGGCGTCAATCATTTCATCTTCATAGTTTGAGCAGAAAGGAGGTGGAGCCCCCGCGAGGTTTGGCCGTTCCACCTGTGCTTCATCTGCAAAGCCTTGAGCCCCATGAAATGTCCTTCCAGCGCATTGGCTCCCTAGGTTGAAAGGTAGGAAAAGGTGATCCCGGCTAGAATGCCATACTACCGCTTCCTCTTTCCCTCCCTTCCCTTTTCGTCGCGCCTTCCGGCCGTCTCCCTCACAGCCCCAAAGTGTCAACTTAAGCTAAGTCTGGGGCTGCGTCGATTTTGTGTATAAGCTTGCTGTACACCAAATCTTTCGCCGACGGAAGAATGCTCCTCTCATGTAGGCGCTGTGTGTCGGCTCATTCCCAAAGTTCTTCCAGGGCAGCAAAGGGTTACTGTTCTTTTCAATTGACTACCGCTAGGCACTGTCTTTAGCTCAACACCGGGCATTGAAACCATCGGAACTTGGTGGACAATAGAGTGCTCCACCGCGTAGGCTTAGGTGTACGGTCCAATGCTGTCGTCGCTAGGAGTCGTGAGGAAAGGCAACGAATATTGGGGGATATGATGGCGAACGGAGTGATGCCCGACGACTTTAGGTTCACCGAACTCCAACATCGCCAATCCGGGACACAAAACATTTTTTAGAAAGTGATGAAGGCCTTAAAGAAACGGGTCGAGTGTTCAAACAGAGGCTCCTGGAGTTGGAAGAGTCACATACGTGAGAAAAGAAAGAACAGAAACAGATTCAGTTCCTTTAATTATCTTTTCACGTGACTCAATGTAAGACAGTACGTTTTATCCATTTGTTCATAAGTAGGAAAATGGAGCTTTTGTAGTTCAGGTGTACGCATGGTGTTAATCATATGTGTCAGTGTTCAAGACCAAGACTGTTGCATAACACAAACAGTGATCTATGGGCCAAAGTCTCCGAGTACCAAAAACACAACACAGCAAAAAACAACAACAATACAAACAATTAAGTAAACCCAGTTTCAACTGCTCCTTAATCATGTCCAGTTTTAACCTCTGACATATCAGTGGAATCACAAGTGGAGAACAAGCGGGAACTAAGACTGTGTACAACAGGGGTGTAAATACCAGTGATTAATTGATATATGGTTATGATGAAAGCGACAATACATTTGAACACCACACACAATTTCTTACAACTGTACAGGATTCATGAAGAAAACCTAGAGTGTAGATTGACTAAGCGGGGGACTAAGAGATATGGAGCTCCTGGCCGTAAAGGGTATTACGTACGCCGTATCAGGAAATCATAGGTTTTCATACAGGCATGTTTATCTCAGAGTGCTTGTAGCTCGGCCAACTCACATGGCATCTGGCAATACACGCATGGCACCTACAACTCCCAAGAAAAGAGATTTGAACATGTGTGGGTGGCATGCACAAAAGTCAGTGCTCACACAACAGTGAAACCGGGGCTGTCGTCAATTATTCGTTTGCCTAAACTTTCGAAAGTAAAACGGTAACTTCTTTTCACCAGCCTACACAGAACAACAAAAAAGTATATTGGGCGCCTTACTGTAAAACTAATGCGTGGTAATCATTTAGAGAGAACCACAGATTTTCAACGGAGATGGTGAGGGTGGCATGTCTACTCTACATGTGAACAACTACGCGTATGCCTCACCTTTACCATTCAGGCTAGTGGGCATCATTGTGTTGGTATAAGTTGTGTGTTCAACCTTAATTAGGGGACCAATAAAATAGGGACCGGAAATGATACTTGAACTCTTAAATGAGCGGCAATAACTCCATGTTCACCCGGTACACAACAAACTGGGTGCGGGTCACGGTTATTTATGCTGGACCGCTTAGGGCACAGAGCTCATTATATGGTGGGGCAAATTGATAGATTATCATATTTTTCCCTGGTGTATACATCAAGTGCAGTTCGACGTGCACATGCAAGAAGGAAGAGAAGGTGTGGAGGTGTTTGTTTATGGTGACGGTGGACCTTATTTTAGACTGCGGGAAATCATTGATAGGACAATGCTTCAGTGTCGCGTATGCCTGGTTGTTTGTGGGGGAGCTCGCGGGACAGTATGGACAAGAGGTAACCATGCCTACAAGCAAAAAAGTATAACTATAACTGGCATGGCCTGAGGCAATTACCTAAGACCGACGGTTTCTGGATTAGTGAAGCACAGGTGCCATGGGCATCTGAAAGTGCTCTGTATGTTGTCAGAGTGTTTGTTGATCAGCTGTTCCCCCTATGTAGGTCGTGTCACCAAAATCATTGGGGAATAATCCAGAATAGTCCTTAAAAACTAGTTATGAGAGTCTGTGCAATGGCCTAAACATGATCGTTCTAAAAAAATTGGTTAAGTACGCACTTTAGTTTATATGTAGATATGCTGTCAGCAACCATAAGAACAGCCCAGGCCCCTCTACCGCTGTGCACTTTAACTGGCAGCTGACAGAATCTCTGGGCCGAGGGGGCCAGGGCTTATCACCAAGATTATACATTTGTTAGAGCCAGTCAATTGTTTTAATGCCTAAAAAAAATTCACTTATAAAACGTTCATGTTCCATACCAACTAACCAGTATGAAACGCAAAGCGCAACTAAGGGCGAATAAGAAAATAGTTTTCCTGAGTTGTTAAATCTTGTACAGTACATTTCGATATATTGCCAATAAGTTGATTAGTGTACACATCGATGGAAATGTCTGGCATATTTACGCTTCCAGCTATGAGCCGAGAACAGCAGAGGTCCTCTGTGCAAATCATCACCGTGTCCATGAGAACCGTAGGGGGTGGGGTGGTCCGCCTTCATGGCTGTCTGGCCAGATTAAACTCCATTACGTAACACTCATTGTAATCCGTGGCCTGCTCGTGGTGGGGCGTGGTGCTGTGTTTAGAAAAATTCTTCTGGACCACATTTCTTTAGAAAATGAGGGGTTTTCTTTTTCAAATTGGTGTGATGATCCATTCTGCAAACGTATTTTCAGAGGATATTGTGGATGCCAACACTCTAAAAAAAAAAATGCTGGGTTGTTTCAGCCCAGCTTTGGGTCAAATATGGACTAGCCCAACTTTTGGGTTAAAATTTAATTAAAAAAATTTAACCCAACAGCTGGGTTAATCCATATTTGACCCAAAGGGGGGGGTTGGGTAAACGCCCAGCATGGTTTTAGAGTGTTACTGCTATTAGCTATGTAAGAAAAATGACAGTTTAAGACTTGGCATAAATGAAAATTAGCACATGTTATTACTATGCATGTCTTTGGGTATTTGTAGTGTGCGCGAGCTAATCAACTATGTTTTCTTAGCTGTTAATCCGGCAAAACCTCGACTCCCAAGAAAAAGATGTCTATAACTTTTGTATTGTAAGGAGAGGACTTTCTTAAAATAGTAGTTATTCTGCTTATGAACAGGGAGAAACTCGCATTCCACCTCGATATGACAACCATCCAATCACCAACCTCATGCATAGAACCAAGGGTAAGCCGGGACGTCTTACATGGGTTTTGGTCTTTTAATAAGGTCCGTTTACTCTCGGATGACAATCAAAATATGAAAGAAAAGCTCACTGCCGGCTGAGCGTTCTGTTCCAGCAAGACTTCTACAAGGAATAATGGTCTCAAAAGAAAAGGAGACCTATGTGTCCTCCGCGCACGAAAAACTAGCACTGATGAAAACACTGTTCCTCCCCAACCCGGATGGGAAAAAATACATGGAGGGTCCCAATTTCAACATGACTTTGCGGAGAAAGCACGTGAAATGTATCTAGACCTTAAATTATTCATCACAGCTGAAGCCGTCTATTTCCAGTAATTCACTCTCATCTGTAGTGCGGGGCTGGCCTTCATCTGAAGCTCAACGCCCGCCACTACTGAAGAACATACTGAATGGACTACCCATGGGTAGAACGTTAGAGGCGACCAGGCCAACTACTTGGCCGAAAAGTATTATACACCAGTCCCATGCTACTGTAAATGCACAACATCGGTTCATCTATCGATTGAGTAGTATAGTACATGCAAAGGAACGAAGATTCGGTTACTGGGGGCTAGAAGTAATGCTCTCGGGTGCTTCGCAGGGCTTCCCATTTCATGTGTTACATAGCTACAGGCCATGACAGCTTAGCTACAAGATCAGATGGACAGCTGCAGACAGAGGCAACAAGACGGCCTGCCTCTCACACATGCACAAACACAGAGAGGTTTGGGTAAAAAGCATTCAAACAGATGCTTGCTTAGCTTGTGATATTTATTAAGCAACTGAGAAGTACATTTGGAATAGAATTCAGATTGGTTTTCTAGTATCATATATTAGATGACTAAAGGCTATTATGCAAATATATATACTAAATTATTGACCCTCTTTCTTTTTACAGTAGAAGATGAGACTGGCTGACTGAACATAGCCTATAAAGCTGAAGAAAGTGATTGTTGTGAAATTTACGGGCTTTGGGTTGATGACAAACTAATAGTGTAATTATTATTGTGTTTGAATACTGATGGATGGCTCATTGAAATAAGATAACAATAGCCTGGAAATCTAAAGAAAAACAAGTCACAGTCAGAAAAGGATGAGTAAACTGTCCCCGAATAGACTTCTAGAGATAAAAAGGGTTTACTGGTTTCCATAATGTGTCCTCACACCCAGTGTAAGACGATCGATGTTTAAATGGGGGCCCCCCCCCCCTACTAAACACAAACAGACATAAAATCGAACTTATACAAAACCAGATAATAAGTAATAAACCAGTGTGGGCAAAAAATTTTTTTTAATTTTTCATGCTCGCCTTTCTTACTCAGTTTTTTTACAAGTCTGTCAGGATGAAAGTAAACATCAAGCTACTGTTCAGCAAAAACATGAAAAAGCCAACCACAGGCTACACACACTCTCATAGCCCTTCTGCAATTACCAAATGACAACAATACCCAACACACCTTCAATTATTACATGTAACTATGATTTCAAAAACAAACAAACAAAAATTATATAGTTTCTACAGTCAGTTTTACTATATTGCACTACCGTGGTCAATTTTAACCGCTCACAATTAATAATAAGCTTCATATTGAAAAGACAACATCTCACAATCATCTCTCGAACACAAGCTGCTTTTGTTAAATGGAATCAGACTAGAAGAAAGAAAGAAAGAACTAGAAGACTAGAAAGAAACAGATTTCAGCCCGCGTCAGTTATGCAACACAAAATAAATGTTATATTCAGTGGTATTTCTCTACATCGAAATGATCAAATGACCACTACGGGTCCAGAGGGTAACATTCTGCTATGGTCATAATTACACACGGTCAAGAGCATCCAAAATGTTACAAGCTCACTGTTTGTTTATCGGAGTGTGCATTCTAACAATACTCATAGAGGAAAGTAGCGGACAATGCTGATAGTCACTGGCACTTCTGAAGCATGTCTTCTGTTTCGTCTGTGTTACAACATTTGTCTCATCCGGTAGGTAAGGAGCTATTCTAATGTGGTGATGCGCTAATTAAAAGGATGGGGAAGGAGGGGTGAAAAAGTCGTATCTTTGGTAAAATAGCTCACATGGGTGGTGCATTTATTATGTTTTATTGTATTCATTAGAAGCATAACTCGACCCTGGCTGTTAAAAAAACAGCATTGCGTGGGTAGGTTGATGTTTGTGGGCGCGGATGCTGGATTTATGTGCTGGTTTACCTTTGCTGGTTTAAGCTGGTCCTTATGCTGTTTATTTATGCTGGTCCTTTGCTGGTTTAAGCTGGTCCTTTTGCTAGTTTATGCTGGTGTACCTTGGTGTGGCTTGGTTTAATTCTGTGGTGGGGGGCGCGTTGGCTGGTTTAGGACTGGTCCTGGATGTGCTGTGGTTATGCTGGTCCTTTGCGGGTTCCTTTTTGCTGGTTGGTGATCGGTACCTTGTTCTGGTTTATGCTGGTCCTTGCTTTGGCTGTTTTGCTGTGTCCTATTGCTGGGTCCGTGGTTTGCGGTTCGCTGGTCCTTTGTCTGTGTTGCTGCTGGTGCATTGGCTGGTTTATGGTCGTGGGTCCTTTGGCTGGTTTTAGTGCAGGGTCACTTGTGGGCATGTTTATGCTGGTCCTGTGCTGTGTATGCGGGTCCGTTGCTTGGTTTTATGCAGGGGGTCTATTGCTTGGTTTATAGGCTGGTCCGTTGGCGTGGTTTAGTGCGTGGTTCCTTTGGCTGTTTTATGCTGTGGCCTTTGTCTGTTTTATTGCTAGGTCCGGGTCTTGTTTAGTGCTGGTGCCGTTGGCGGTTTCTCTGGTCCTGTGGCTGTTATATGCGGTCCGTATTTGGCGTGGTCTGCGGTCCTTAGTTGCTGGTGTATGGGCTGGGTCCTGTGCTTGTGTAATGCTGTGTCCGATTTGCTTGTTTATGTCTGGGCCTTTGCTGGTTCTAATTGCGGGTCCCTTTTGCTGTTTATGCTGGGCCTTGCTGTTTAGTGCTGGCCTTTGCTGGGTTTTGCTGGGTCCTTTGCTGTTGGGACTGGTCTGGAGTTGTTCTTGTTTAGTCTTGGTCTTTGGGGCTGTTATGCTGGTCCTTGGTTGGTCCTGTGTTATGCTGTTCGCTTTGGCTTATTTATCTGGCCTTTGCTTGTTTTTATGTTAGTCCTTTTTGCTGGTGTTATGCTGGTCCTTGCTGGTTTTAATTATGCTTGGTCTTTTGCTGGTTAAGCTGGTCATGTTGCTGGGCAAGGACCAGCATAACCACAAAAGACCAGCAAAAACCCGCCAAAGGCCAACTTAAACCACAAAGGCCAGCTTTGCTGGTTTATGCTGGCCTTTGCTTGTTTATGCTGGCCTTTGCTGGTCTTTTTGGTTTATGCTGGTCCTTTTGCTTGTTTGTGCTGGTCCTTTTGCTGGTGAAGCGGTCCTTTTTGCTTGTTTAAGCTGGCCATTGTTATGGCAAAGGACCAGCATACCCCGAAAAGACCAGCATAAAACCAGTCCAAAGTGACCAACTAAACGCAGCAAATCCAACTTACACCATCCAAAGGACCACTTTTTGCTGTTTATGCTGGTCTTTGCGTGTTTATGCTGTCCTTTGGCTGTTTATGCCTTGTCCCTCTTTTTTTTTTTTTGCTGTTTATCTGGCCTTTTTTGGGTGTTATCTGGTTTGCTGGTTTAACTTGGTCCTTTGCTGGTTTATGCGGTACTTTGCTTGTTTATGCTGGTCCTTTGGTGGTTTATGCTGGGCCTTTTGCTGGTTTTAGCTGGTCCTTTGCTTGTTTAAGCTGGTCATTTGCTGGTTTAAGCTGCTCTTTTGCTGGTTTTTTTTTTTTAAAGCCCTGGGGTCCTGTGCTGGCAAAGGACCAGCATAAACCAGCAAAAGGACCATCATAAACCAGCAAAAGGACCAGCAAAGGACCAGCAAAAGGACCAACTTAAACCAGCCAAAGGACCAGCTTTTGCTGGTTTATGCTGGTCCTTTCTTTCTTTTATGCTGGTCTTTGCTGTTTAAGCTGGTGTCATTGCTTGGCAAAGTACCACATAACCAGCAAAAGGTGAACAACTTCAACCATCCAATGCCACCAAAAAAGGCTCAAAGGACCAGCTTAAACCAGCACATGAGCAGCATAAACCAGCAAAGGACCATCTTAAACAAGCATCCCAGCATCTAAAACATACCTCACCACATACTTCTGTTTTTTCAACAGGTCCTTAACCATATATAAAATCACCAAAGAAATCGATTGTACAACTCTCGAATATACCTTTTAGAGTTAATGACACCTATAAGCCGTCAAAATTAAAAGCCGTTAATGTATTTACTAGTAAGCCATTGAGAATCGCTGTCACAACTCAAACAAACATACGTGTACATTAACAGGCCTTTATGCGGCTTATTTTGGAGTTCGTCATTATTTTTTCTCCAATAATGTTTAGCGTTCATATGATCATCTATAAGGCCCGATGTTTTCAGGTGATGAAGTGACTGGTGTTTACTCGTTGTGATCGATGCGCAAACACAGGCCTCACTCGCCCACAGCGAACCACGGCGACATATCCGACATAACAGCAGACCTCCCTGTATCTGTGGGCCTAGTTAGTGATTTTACCACGTGTGTGTTCTTTTCTATTTTACATGCAATGCGCCATCGTAATGAAAGCAAGTCGAAACATAAATAAGTAATGCCAAATCAGCATCAAAACAATAAAACCTAACGTTACAGCCAGTCCATGACCGCTTGTTTCTTTACACGAATGCGCCTCTTTTGGGCCATGCATTCTGGATGATTTAATTATTCTAAAACCCCCTTTAAGACCTTAAAACCCACCATGCAGATATTTAATGTTAACATGCGAGCGTAAAAACGGGCGTGTTATATGAGCGAAGGTAACGGTGCATGCGCACACGTCTACAGCGTCTGTATGTTACCATTTTAAAATAACAATACGCATAAATGTAGAGTTAGTTCATTCTTAACAATCAACAAAATCGCAGTTAAATCTAAATCGGCAGCAGTGATGTAATATTTGCCAGCGGGCAGTCCCGTTAGCGTCCTCCACACAGTGTTAGCCAAATTCCCACTCAATTCTAAAAGCAAAGACATAGCTATACTCACGTTGACGATCAATGTCATCTCCTTGATTCCTAGATATCACGATGTCAAATCACGCTGAACGATCGCCACGTTTGGGTTGATTTTGTGCTGGAGATATTGCGCGCAACAGAGGCGCAGGGCTGGAGCGAGAGGCGCTTCGTCAGAATGAAGCGCACCCGCCCTCACGGTGCGTCCTCTTACAATGCTGACTTTTGGCCATCTTTACGGTGATACACGGTCACAAATCACGTCTTTTGGGTCCAGATGAGCGGGTTTGCATACTGTGGTTTGACAGCGTAAGGGTGGGAGGGGTGTCGGGCTGCTGGTAACCCTGAAGGCAGCTCTTTGTTCTGCCTGCTCTCTAGTCATTACAGATGCATTTCTCATTGTTTAGTCGAAGAATGCCTGCCTTTACTCTCAGACTCTGAGTTAAATAGCTGGCGTTGTCTCATGAATGGTCTAAAGGGCTCCATCGTCCTGGGGGGCCGCACCATAATTTTAGCTGGATAGATAGGGAAAGACAGGGATTAACAGTTTTTCTTGGCACGCAATTTCAATGTCATTTATTCAAACATTTAAAATGTGCTTTTGCAGTCTAAATTGACAAATGTTGCTAGGTTTTTTTTTTAAGTGGATGCAAATCAGTTAACCCAGATTATTCTGGCTGTAATAATTTGTTCAATTTCTAAATCTAATATTGTAAAAAAAATATTTGTAATAATTATATAAATATATTTAAATTAAATATTTATGTGTATATATTTGTTCAAATATCTGCATTTTTATATCATTTAAAATTAAATGAACTATTTTGCTGTTTTAAAGGTGACATGAAAATCGGACTTTTCCAGGTTTAAAGTGCTATAATCAGGTCCCCAGTGCATAAACCAAGGAAACGTGAAAAAGATTAACCCAGTAACTTGTTTAGGTAAGCCTTTTTCTGCAATTGTCTGAAAAAACGAGCGCGTCTGATTTAGCTCCCCTAGTGACGTTGCAAAGGGATCTCCTTATAATATTACCCCCCTTAATCTTAAGTTCCACCATGTTGCAGGGTCATTTGGATTTTCGTCAAGTACACGTGTGTTGTTAAAAATGTAAACTTGTGTGTGAATTAGAACTTAGTTTAGTACTCACATGCCACGTGACAGCCACTTTCTGTGTACGTGCTTCGGATGTGTGCGCTCAGAAAACCGTCTATCAGAAGTTTAAACTAATATTGTTTAAAACGCATGATTTCAGCGTGATAAACATGGTAATCAGAACCAAAACGGATGTTTTTTTTTAGCAGATACCAGCTGTAATGGCAGCAGCTCTATTCTGGAAAAGTGGGCAGGGGAGAGCAGCTCATTTGCATTTAAAGAGAAACACGAAAACAGCATGTTTTTGCTTCCACTCAAAATAGGCATTTTCAAATTATCTGTGGATTATTTTGAGCTGAAACTTCACAGACACATTTTGGGAACACCAGAGACTTATATTACATATTTAAGAAAGTGCTAATATGTCTCCTTTAAGATTTCTATTTTATATATTATAGATATATATATATATATTATATATGCTCTATCTATATATATCCCTGTCCTGTATATTTTGTGATCTAATGGCATTATTATGTTGTAAGTGTTGTCTGAAGTATTCAAAATCTTTTTGAGGCCTGTCCTCTCCTCATTCACTTCCCTATATCACAAAGAGTAGCCAAAATATTCTTTGAAGTTTTATATTCATACAGTCACGCATGTTTGGAACACCATTAGGGGGAATAATTGAATGGCATAATTTACTTCAGGTGAACTTACAGCCATTTGTTAACGACCATGACTTAACAAACTTACAGTTTTATACAATATAAAAAGTGTAAAAAAAAGTATTTTATTTGTACAAAAAAATACAGGATTTGCATAGCTATGACTGTCACAGCTAGAGTATGAATAGGATGTATATTAGTATACCAAGTAAAATGTTTTTTTACTGTGCTGAAAATACACTTGTATATTCCCAAACCATAAGAACTCCTTATGCTAACATTGATTTATAAGTCAAAGTCATATGCAAGGCACTATAGGAGTACAATTTAATACTATGAATGTCTCCAAATTGGTCTCTCTTTTTTTAGCTCTAAATATACACATAATGATGTCATGACATGAAAAATGAATGTGACTTTGGGATTTAAAATACTGAAACATTTGGAAGTCAAAACCCCTGTCCTAGTCCAAAGAAAAGCATGTATAGAAACAAAGCTGCAAAAATGTCTGGTTCTGAAACTGTGATTGTGTGTTGTCAAAGTGAGGAATATATTAACACAAACCCCCCACATTTAAACAGCAATAATGTCTATTCAGCAACTTGGACTGCCAAGTCATGGTGAAATAATGAGAAGGAAGTGGGATGGATACTATTATAGATATGATTATTTGAGCTGGTAACATGTTGGTAAACATAAGTGTAAGTATGGGCTTTTTCTGGCTGTTGGTAACTGTAGCATATGTGACTCTGTGTCGACTTCCAATGCATCCCAAAATGAGTAGAGCAGCTGACTTTATTTTTAACAAGGTCCTTGATCATGTCACTCCAATCTTAACTATTTGAGGGCCATTTCAGCACTGTTAAGGCCTCTTCACACTAAGGATGATAACTATAATAAAGATATAGTTTTCAAAATCATTTTAAAACTAAAAGAATAGCACACACCATAACAATAATGAAACAGAGGAACAGTGATACTAGAATCCCTTGCAAAACTTATTTTTTCCCCAGCTGATGGGAAAAAAATAAAATAAATGACAGCATCCAGACCTCCTCCTGCTTTAAAGGGGTCATATGATTCTTTTTTTAAAGATCATTATTTTGTGAATTTGTGTGTAACAGAATATGTTGACATGCTTTAATGTTCAAAAAACACATTTATTTTTCAAATACTGTACATTATTGTAGGCACTCTATGCCCCGCCTCTCTCAAATGCGTAGTTTTCAACAAAGCCCTCTCCTTTGACAAGTGTAGTCTGCTCTGATTGGCCAGCTGAACCATTGCATTGTGATTGGCCGAACACTGCAGGCACTTGTCGGAAATGTAACGCCCCTTTCCATTATCGCGAGCTTCATCTTTCAAAATAATTAAAATACAGTAAATAATGTCATTAGTTTTACATCAGTTCAAGCCCGAAAAGGCAACAGAGTCGCGTGACAGACACAATGAAGCTGGTATGTGTGTGCAGTACACAAACCACGGTTAAGACAGCTGACTCCACTTTGATGTGATCCCCCCCCCTCTCTCTCTCTCTCTCACACACAAAACACACACACACACACACAAACACGATGCACAAAACTCTGCATTTGTCAGTCAATAGCAAATACTTAAACTATAACAAAACAGTAGCTGATTCAGAAGCGCCAAATTGTCATAGCAAAGTCAGAATTACCTCCTCTCCTATGTTCACAAAACTGTGTCGTTCCATAAAATTTGCAAATATTTCCACATAGTGAGGTATATATGTGGGGGCGTGTTAGAATGAGCCGTTTTAAGGGGGCGTGGCAGAGTCTTAACTTTTATAAATAATATCTCTTTGGTTTTGAGACTTTATTCTTTGCAACTTTACAGATCTTTTTTCACCAAGAGCTTGTAACACTCCAAAGTTAAAGGAAAACTTGAAATCGCATCATAGTGACCCCTTTAAAGCGTTTGAGCATTCAAAGCGGCAGATAACAAAACATTAACGCACAACACTTATGATAAACAATGTTAACACGCACTGGTGTGGATGCTAACATAATTATCATTATAGTTAACGTTCTTTGTCTGAACAGACCATTACTCATTTCATTCGAAAAGAAAGCTCTTATATGAGCTCTTAAAGGTACAGTAGCAAAAAGGCCTGTTTATAGGGTTAGTTTACCCAGAAAAGAAAATTCTGTCATTAATTACTAACCCACATGTTGTTCCAAAGCGCGTTTCTTCAGAACTCAACTTATGGATTTTTGATGAAAGTGACCACACAGTAGTTAATGCACTGATTCACATGGAGCTTAACATGTCCTTTAATACTGTACGTTTCTGGGTCTGTGAACATTTCAGTTGCATTGCTCTCTAGGGAGAGTCAGAAATTTGGGTTAATTTGGGTTCCGAAGATGAAGGAAGGTCTTATGGGTTTGGAACGACATCAGCTAATGACAGAATTTTTGGGTGAACTATCCCTTTAATTCTAAAGGCCGGAAAGAGGGAGAAAAAATAAAACTAGGACTATTTTTGGTGCAAAAGAAAAAGTTGATTAACATTATAACTGGAACGCAGAAAAAAAAATAAAGGATAGGAAATATGACCCGTTTGAGTTATGAAATGACTATAAAATGTTGGGTGCGGTGTATACAGAACTCAGAGCTCATGTCAAAAGGAGATAGTGGACATAGTGCCTGGAAGAGGAAAAGAACAGGAAACAGTGTTTTGAATTAGATTACTCGCTCCCATTGTAGTGATGACAGTAGAAAGGACAAGTACTGCATATATAGTGGCGATCCTAGACTTCTGGGGGCCCTACGCAAAACTATGTCGCCGGGGGGCGGGGTATGTGGGGTATGAGTGGTTATGAACGAATGAATGAAATGCATTTGTCCCTGTTTCACTCCGTCTCGAATCATGCTCACAGAAAGCGCTTGAGAAACAGTGTCTCTTCCACAGCTCAGTATGCTTTCAACTCGTTTTTTAGTCTCAAGCAAGACTGTACGACATTCACATTACATGATTTGACGATTTTTACGTAGAAAGGGCGACAGCGCACCGCATTAAAATAAATTATCATTCATGTTTTTTCCTACCCAGCTTGGCCAATTCAAACGAACGACAAAATTAATAATCTCTGAGAGCAAGGGGGCCCCCTGGTGTTTCGGGGGCCTTACGCAGCTTGCGTATTTTGCGTATAGGGAGAATCGGCTCTGTGTTATACTCTCTGTCCTTCACTTGACAGATATTTCAGTGTGTTCTGTCATTTTGAGTGACAAATTTGTCTATTGGCAACACTTCACAAGATTTCGTTACATTTGTGAATTCTAAGTCTTCTTGCGTTCTTCAGTCCTGCGTAATATATAATTCTCGCTATATACGCATAACACATGCACTGAAATTGCCCAAGAGTTCAAACCCGTACACATCTAGCTCTGTGTGTTGAAATCTGCACTTCCATCAAAAGGAGCTGCTTTAACCGGACGGACAATACATCTGCATTGACTATTGGTTCTACGTTCTGTTTGGGTTCTGTTACTCTCATGCACCTGAACCTAGGTAGTGCTGTCACCCGCAGACCGACCTAGTGTAGCTTGAACCCATGAGAGCTTCCCCCTGTTGGGATCAAGCCCATCTGACGGCGGCGAGTGCTGTTCGTCCGCAGAAATCTGCCAGAGTCACGTGTTCAAAAACCATAACCATGGGCGTTAAATGCGAGGAGGCATATCACTACCAGCCGTGTGCCCTACCTTTCGGGTGAGCCTGGTGCGGCGCGGACGTGGAGCAGGCTCCTTCATCTGACGCACCTTATACCTCACCTGTATTTAACAATCAAAACGGAAATGTTCATTTGTGCACCCATCAATTTCAGCAAACACTTGAGATACTGTCTTTCTCTTTACTCTATTATTCATTATACTAATATCATTTTGATATTACTATTGCTTATACAATTACAATAAGACATTTTAATGTGCATACAGTACTTCCTCTCATTCTGTCTTCCCGTTTTTCTGTCTTATTCAGACTCACTCACAATGACTACATTTACATGCACATCAAAACTCCATTATTATTTGCCAACATTAGTATTGAGTCATGTTAACACTGCAATCCAATTGCCTGATTCTGTGTGTTTGGTAATAAAATAGAATAAAAAATTTTTTTTAAAACAAGAGAAATCACTGCATTCTGTTTAAATGCACTATTCTGAATTCAGAATGCAGTTCTGTGTTTTTCATCTGCAGAACAAAATGGGGAAAAAACAAAAAGACTTGCAGCATTAAGAATAAAAAAACATCAGTGCATTTCTAGAGTGACAATGAGACTTTTTAATTGAATTATTAAAAGAAATAAACTTGAACGATTATTATTATTATTATTAACGATTGCTTGACTCTTTCCTTTTTTTGGTGCTGTCAGGCATTTTAGAAGGTGAAAAGTGTAAGTCCTAATTAAATTATCATTGAAAAGGTTATAAAACTGAGCATATTGTATTACAGGAATATTCTGATACCTGTCCGGATATAAACATTCTGAATACGGCTGCAATCTGAATATAGACCTTAAATGGAATTTGATGTGCGTATAAACATAGTCAATTACTGTATATTCAGATCATGCCAATGTGATCTTAAAAGTAATTGATATAATAATGGTTCATGGAATAATGATGTAATTTACTGTTATTCTGCAAGTAAAAGGAACTGTGAATTCAACTGTATTTGAGGATCAGTAAAGTGAGGTTAAGTAACTCTATACCTTGTCATTGATGGTAGGAGAGATCTGGCTGTAGAAGAACCGGTAAGCAACCACAGGCAGCACACACAGTATAGCTGTCAATGCAACAGTCAGCCACACGTTGGGCTGGTTAAGACAATTTCGGGCAGTTCCTGTAAAACACAACATACACGCTCTATACTACACACTTTTTCTTGATAATTAGTATGAAAAACAGTATGTGATATATCATACACATTACAAATTATGGAATGCAACATGCAAGCCCTGCTTACCTATGAATGCAAAAGAAGACGGACGTAACCGGAAAAGTCCATCAGTGTACATGGTGAAGGTCAATATGAAGAACATTCCCAAACTTCCCCATACGAATAGATGGTTAACAACAGTCCAGTATGAGAGGTCCAGCCCCAACTGTATGGAACATAGAGCAGAAATTAGGGGAAAAAAGACTTCCAATCAAATGAATCGCACACACAACTGCAGATGTTAAACTGACCTGTACACACACAGTGACGGTGAGACAGGTTTGAGTAATCAGTGCGAATGACTGATAGTCTGCACCATCTTTGCCATCGTCTCTCACCGTGTCATATGTGGCAGCGTAAGGCACAAAGAACAGCACTAGAGAGCTGTAACAGCTGTGAAGTGCACACATCATGAAAGCACGTTTACTATTACTGAAGTACTTGCCTCACTACACCCTGCTGCAACTGCCACTGACGCACATACAGCATGAGGGCAGACCCTCCAGACTCCAGCACACATTCACTCCTGGAGAACATATAGGTTAATGCAACAAAAAACTTAAAACATATGAAAACGTTTTGTATTCGCTTGCCATATAATACATATTTCATTTCCAACGAACCATTCATCTTCTAACCAGTTATATCAGTTAAATGCTACATAAGCCCTCATTCATCATTTTTTAACACACAAGAGTCAATGGTGAATTGACGCTTTTTAAAAAATGTTCCGTCCCTGCTTTTAGTTAATAATAAAAAAAAAAAAAAAGTGTTCCTTGAATCAAACTACAATCGCCTTTCACCGAAGTCACGACTGCTTCTGCATGTCAAATTATCATCAATTGTTATTCGGTTTGGACAGATATAAATCAATTGTAATGTCATTGTAACACACACATTCGACGGCACACTACCTTAGCTCAAAAACAGCACTCCATCCCAGAACATGCAGGGCCGGTGTATACCAAGTTAACCAAAGTGATGAATGCCTTCATCATACACTCGTCTAAAAGACGGCCAAGAATGATATCCAAAAATGCTTTTGTATTTACAAATATTTACAAGGGTTTAGTTTTCACTCCCAAATGAAACTTCTGTCATTAATTACTCGCCCTCATATCATTCCAAACCCGTAAGACCTTCATTCATCTTCAAAACACAAATTAAGATATTTTTTGATGGAATCTGAGAGCTCTCTGTCCCTCCCATCAAGACCACACACACCCTGACATTTTCCTAGACCAGAAGCGTAGTTAAGGACTAGTAATCGATAAAACAGGTCCATATGAACATCGTTTGGCCAACTATAATTTTGCAAGAGAAGCTACGGAACTACTTTTGTGCGCAAAGAAAACCAAAATAGAGCCGACACACTTACACTTAATTCAACAATTTTTCTTTCTCTCACGGCTATAGTTACGGTCTTGTGTCCGCCATTTTTGAGTGTATCAAATGAGACTGCACTCAGGCTTTTGTCACCACCCTAATTGTGAAAACAACACCAGTCACGCTCTTACGTATTGCCTATCTCCAAAAATGCAGATGCCCACAAATACAACTCCTAATATTAGTTTAAAGACCGTAATCGAATTAGTTGTTTTAAACAACAAGTGAAAGAAGTCTCGGTGGACGGGGACGAGAGCAAGAATTTTACTAAATTAATGTTAGTGTTTGTCGTTTCAGCTTTGATCCCTGTGATGTCACATGGACGGTTTCTTACACCTGGCTGTCGGGAAGTCCTTACTAGTTTCTGTCTGGGAACATTTCAGTTGCGTTGCTGCCTATGGTAGGGTCAGAGAGCTCTCAGATTCCATCAAAAATTTCTTCATTTGTGTTCCGAAGATGAACAAAGGTCTTACGGGTTTTGAACGACATGAGGCTGAGTAATACTACATGAAGTTCATTTTTGGTGAATCTAACGCCTTTACAGATAAGTTTTTCGAAAGGGTACTGCCCAGAAGAAGAGAAACAGTTTTCAGTTCTGCTGCACTTGGCTCACCTGAGCAGAAAAGCCGCAAAAAAATGCGTACCAGAAGTGTACAAAGGTAAAGGTAAAGTTCTTATAGAAGAAGTAGCGCAGGAACTTGCACATGCGCAGGTATGACCAGCGGCCGTGTACCAGCAGGAGGCGCTGCAGGAAACGGAACTGAGCGAAAGAAAAGTCACTAGACAACACTGCCTGCATCCCCTCCTGACCGCTGATACCCACACCGATATGAGCCGCTGCAGAAGGAGAAGACAATAAGATTAATATCATCAATTAATATCATAAATTTATATAAATAAATAAAAATAAAAATAAAGCTTGAATACTGTGTCACATGTTAAAAGCACAAGCATTAGCACAGCAAAAGAATCATAAACAATGAAGTCACTTTTGGGAGTACACCAGCATACACTGTTGATGGTGTCAGTGTATGCAGTGTTATTACTGTTAACTAAAACAAAATCTATTAACATTTTTATATAAAGCCTAATACAAATAAAATATAAATAGTTACATAATGACTCTACACTACATTGGTTTTTCACTAGTGAAAAACATTAGATTATGCTGCTCCCTTTGCAGCTGACTGAAAATAAAGTTTCATTTGAAATAAATAATCAACTAAAGTAAGAAACTGGAAATAAACACCCAATATTTGTCTATAAAAACGAAACCTAATAACGCAAATAAAGCTAATATTGAATATGAAAACAATTGAAAAAAAAAAACTTAAACTAAAATGTAAACAACACTGAAAATATTCAAAAAAATAAAAGCTTAATGCTTCGTGCCCCACATATAACTAACTATTAATTAATTACTTACCAATATTGTT
>JADLZN010000032.1:0-34585 GCA_018155175.1 Sinocyclocheilus anophthalmus
CTCTGTGGTCAGTCACATTGTCAGTGACATGACAGGATTCAGATTCTAATAGCACAATTAAAACACTGACCATACATTAACCGACAAAATCGAGCAATGACATGCACAGGAACTTTTTGCCAATATTTTTGTGCAACACAGATGATACACACAAACTTTTGATCCTGACTATGCCCTGACTAAGCATTATGACTACAATGCTTGAAGTTTTAGCGTAACTAACTTTTAATATTTTTTATTTACGTTTACACACACCACAAACAACACAAGTAGATGATATCTTTAAAGCTGAAAGTTTGTACACATCGTCATTGCGTGTATGCTTCCTTGCTCAAGTGTGAATCTTCGTGCCCCAGACATCCTGTTTATCGTTAATATTGTCTCACCAGACACATACTTCACTTATTCTATGTGAACGATTATGCCATATCCTGTGTTGAAGGACACATTTCCTCTTTATCACGTCAGACACACCACAGTACGTTCCCCCTTCGAACAATTAAAAATTAAATGTAAAATATTTGATATAAGAGTGCAAGTTGCAACAAACAACTGTCAAGCTTAGCATAGATGCACAAGATAGTTTTAGGTTGTGCTGTTGGATGGCTTCACAAAGACATTTTCAAGATTTTTTAGGTTATCTTGGATCTGTTGCTGCCATTTCTAGATGCAATACTGATTTCACAATTTATCTTATCGCTCATTTCCAGTCATGATTTACAGTGATAAGACCAAAGCGTGTTCTGCGCTGGTAAAAACTTTCCTTTTGTGTGAAAATTTGTTGAATGTATTGATTCGCATTAATAGGTAGCGGTTGGATATTACAAGAGGTGATGGGCTTTGACGTTCTCTACATGTCTATAATTAAACCCATTGGCTTCTATAGGTATCCGTTATACAAACCAACCACCAAATGTTCCTCTTTCTTTACAGTTTTCGGTGACCAGGTCAAACGAAACACATGCACACACCCATATCTCTTTATCTGCGTTTTTAGGCCTTCTTCAAACTGTGGTTTGAGCCCTGATTGGTTAAACTCGAAAAAGGGGGAAAAAAAACCTTGAGGAGGTAGCATGTGATTCATGTTAGACTG
The DNA here is from genome assembly GCA_018155175.1 of Sinocyclocheilus anophthalmus. Classification (NCBI taxonomy): domain Eukaryota; kingdom Metazoa; phylum Chordata; class Actinopteri; order Cypriniformes; family Cyprinidae; genus Sinocyclocheilus; species Sinocyclocheilus anophthalmus. The sequence continues at coordinate 1,094 of JADLZN010000032.1, forward strand.
CCTCCTTTCAGTGTTAAACACAGCTAAAAATAGTTAACTTTTACAGATTCCTTATTTCACTGAACTGAAGACTGTTATAAAGTGATCAATCACTGATGCAGGCATTCTTGAAGTGTAAACAGAAGCTGGTCTGCCTTCACATCTTGCTTTAAATCAGTGCAAACTGATGTGAAATTCAGTTTGATTTAGGTGGTATCCCTCTTGGTACGTCAGTTTGCATGACAAACCTGCATTACCTAGCAACGGTTGTGGCACGGCAAGATGAGAACAAACATTTGTCATTTAGTACCTTGTACTACTGAGAACATTCTGCGGTGAGTATTTGCACGACATGCTAAGACCACAAGGCTATATGGAGGAACAAAGCACACAATCACACGCCCCCTAACGCTCTACTCTAAAATAAGGTTGAATTGAGATGTAGATCTGTTTGGGTTTGTTTGTTTGAGTGCCTACACTTCCATTATACCCTTTTAAGTCACATGATGTTTTGAACAGTGTCATGAGCCCGTGTGGTAAAGTGTAAAATTAAAATGGAAAAAAAAAAGTGAGAAAAACAAATGACATGGTGGTAGCTTGATTTCACAAGCATAACTTCCTCAATTTTCTCGATAGAGCAACATGAAATCTTCTAACAACAACTGTCTGAGAGCAACTAAACTTCTGGAGGAGTTTATATAGCATCATTGTGTCTAAAGAAATAGTGATACACCACTAAATTCACACTAAGATTTATTCAAAAATATTACTATTGAACCAACTAAAAGCACAAATATACAAGTGTCACATACTTCTGGTGACTTTTACGGAGTAACTAACTAAAGTAGCACTACTAACTTTATTAACTACATTTTTCAATAACATCATCGTAATAAAGAGCTACTTCATCCAACAAGCACAGGTAGCACAAGCAAACACTACAAGATTGTTTGGGATAGTTCACCCAAAAATAAACATTTCCTGTCATCATTTACTCAACCTGCACAGGTGTCCAAACCTGTAGTTAGGTTTCCTTTCTTCGCTGACAATTAGCAGTGGTGTTGACATTAACCATATTACTTTCCACTAAAAAGTTTGTTTCCATACTATGGAAGGTCCAACCGCAATTGTTTTGTTATAATACCAACAGGTATCTTTTATGTTCAAAGAAGACATGGAGACATCATAGCCAGGCTGGAACAACTTGAGGGTGAGTAAACGACAGAAAAAAGTTTTTGGGGTGAACTATACTTTTTAATCCATTTGTTTGCACTAAGCTTAATTTATTTTAGTTTTTTAGGTAAACGTGCTTCACAACTGTTTTCACCAAGAGTATTCCAATTATAAAGAATAAAACTCTTGAACTATTGAAACAGTAAAAGAAATTACTCACTCTCCGCTGTCTCACATTTCTTTTCTGTTTGGACTGTGCTTTCCATGGATCCTCATTTTAAGTCGCTTTGGTGGATAAAAGCGGCGGTTAAATTCTAAAAGGAATGTTTTTTAAATTGTCATGAATGGCGCCCTCGAATGATGGGGGGTGGTTGTTAATAATGGATGAAAACCAACATACTGCATGTCAATAAATTAGAATGTCATGGAAAGTTCATTTATTTAAGTAATTCAACTAAAATTGTGAAACTCATGTATTAAATAAAATCAATGCACACAGACTGAAGTAGTTTTAAGTCTTTGTTTATTTTAATTGTGATGATTTTGGCTCATTTTAACAAAAACCCACCAATTCACTATGTCAACTAATTAGAATACTTCATAATACCAATAAAAAAACATTTTTAGTGAATTGTTTGGCCTTAATGGAAAGTATGTTCATTTCCTGTACATGTACTCAATACCTGGTAGGGACTCCTTTTGCTTTAATTACGGCCTCAATTCAGCGTGGTATGGAGGGGATCAGTTTGTGGCTCTGCTGAGGTGGTATGGAAGCCCAGATATCTTTGACAGTGGCCTTCAGCTCATCATCATTTTTTGGTCTCTTGTTTCTCATTTTCCCCTCTTTACAATACCCCATAGATTCTCTATGGGGTTCAGTTCTGGTGAGTTTGCTGGTCAGTCAAGTACACCAACACCATGGTCGTTTAACCAATTTTTGGTGCTTTTGGCATTGTGGGCAGGTGCCAAGTCCTGCTGGCAAATGAAATCAGCATCTTCAAAAAGCTGGTCAGGAGAAGGAAGAATGAAGTGCTCCAAAATTTCTTGTTAAATGGGTGCAGTGATGTTGGTTTTAAAAAAACTCAATGGACCAACACCAGCTGATGACATTTCACCCCAAATCATCACATTCTGTGGAAACTTAACTCTGGACTTCAAGCAATTTGGGCTATGAGTTTCTCCACCCTTCCTCGAGACTCTAGGTCCTTGGTTTCCAAATTAAATACAAAATTTGCTCTCATCTGAAAGAGGACTTTGGACCACTGAGCAAAAGTCCAGTTCTTTTTCTCCTCAGCCCAGGTAAGACGCTTCTGACGTTGTCTGTTTTTCAGGAGTGGCTTAACAAGAGGAATACGACAACTGTAGCCATATTTCTTGACACGTCTGTGTGTGGTGGCTTTTTGATGCCTTGACCCCAGCCTCAGTTTATTCCTTGTGAAGTTCACTCAAATTCGTGAATCGATTTTGCTTGACAATCCTCATAAGGCGGCGGTTCTCTCAGTTGGTTGTGCATCTTCCACACTTTTCCCTTCCATTCAACATTCTGTTAACATGCTTGGATACAACACCCTGTGAACAGCCAGCTTCTTTGGCAAAAGAATGTTTGTGGCTTACCCTCCTCGTGAAAGGTGTCAATGATTGTCTTCTGGACAAACTGTTAGATCAGCAGTCTTCCCCATGATTGTATAGGCGTAGTGAACCAAACTGAGAGACCATTTTGAAGTCTCAGGAAACCTTTGCAGGTGTTTTGGGTTGATTAGCTGATTGTCACCATATTCTAATTTGTTGAGATTGGTGGTTTTTTGTTAAATGTGAGCCAAAATCATCACATTAAAAGAACCAAAGACTTAAACTACTTCAAGTCTGTGTGCATTGAATTTATTTAATATACTGTACGAGTTTCACAATTTGAGTTGAATTTTTGAAATAAATGAACTTTTCCACGACACTTCTAATTTATTGAGATGCACCTGTATATATAACAACAAGCGTATTGCTTGAGAACGCAAAAGCGTTGAAATATAATTTAGCATTTTTTTACCACCACTACGACCCATTAGGGACCTAACAGACCCAACCAGGGAGTAATCAAACACATTCACCTCAACTATACTCTCTCGTACAATAGAAAAATCCTATTCATTCTAGTAAATCCGTTCATCTTAAACAGGCCTGTCTCTCATATGTAGTATTGAAAAGTCTGATTAATTCAGTTCCATTCATTCAGATGACAAAAATAATTCTCTGGCGTTAATTTTGAGTTTTTCTGTGCTTATACTAAAATTCTATGATTTATTTTTATGTGAATGAGGCCTTTTTTTGCAGTAAACTGGTACTGAATGCCTTAGCATTATATACTAAGAAAAATGAAACAAAAGATTTCATCCAAAATGCAGCTTTATTGGAGAAACATGAATGGGACTCCACACATTTGGGCTGGGGGTCTTCACTCATCAAGACTGCATTGACTGGACGCCTCCCAGCATTCAAGAGGATTCTGTATCATCTGCATCAGAGATGACTGATGTCTCTGTGTAGGAAAGATGAGGGAAGTCACATGCCGGCATTGTTCTGATGAGTACAGCAAAGTCACATGACGAATGCAAGGGCAGCTCAAAAACTCCACAAACAGAATTCCACTTCAAATCAAATGGTTGAAATGATTGCGTATGTACCTGTAATAATTTCTTTGACCTTTATTTGCCTAGCTGTTGGTAGAGTAAAAGGCACAATGGAAATAAAGACAGGCACATTAATAAACAGAGAGAGAAAAAGACAAGGGATGAGCACTAATAATAATTTTGAAGCAGTTTCTGTCCTACTGCCCTTGCATGTTCGAGTCAAACTTGCCTGTCAGGATGTATCTAGTTTGTATGTCCTTTGGGGCAGGGTTATGGGGGGAGTCCTGGGGGGTGCTGGTGTGGGGCAGGGCCCTCCCTGATGGAAAAGCGCGGATTCCCCCGGACTTTACTTTTCAATAAAATAGCACATCTTATGATGCTATTTCTATTGTATCAATGTCATGGATTAATGCACTGTTTTCCTCATAAAGACCACAGAACTTCACTTTAGCTGAATTATCAAAATCCAGATGTCAACAACTGCGTCACTTCATCATGTGTATAAAAAGGGAAAAGAGAAATGATCATCCTATCTGCTGTCACGTCAAGGCCAAATTTTGTAATTGTAGGGTATATTTAAAGGGACAGAGATACAAATCCACATGACTTTCCTTCTTCCATGGGACACAAAAGTGAAATTTAAAGCGTATCTTGACCACTCTTTTCAATATAGTGAAAGTGAATGAGGACTGGGGCTGCAAAGCTAGACAAAAATGTCAATTAAAAAACAGAAAAATGTAATATTGTCCATGCGACTTGATAACATATTCTATCCATTATTAATTATTTTAAATCAGACCTTTTACATGAATCGTATCCAGTTCACAAACCTGTCTAAATGATTCATTAACAAATCGGACTGATCTGGTTCTCACTAAATCAATGATCCAGTCACAGTGATTATCAGTGAATAATAATGATGTACATTTTAAAACTTGAACTCAAATTTTTCCTTGTCTATTTCACAGAATAAAAGAACGTCATGAGGGGTTTGGAATGACATGAGGGTGTGTAAATGGTGACAGAATAGTGAAACTTTGGTCATCTATCTCTCTATTATCTCAGATAGTAGGGAGATCTTTCTATGTCATCTCCGTCATAAAAAAAATCAAACTCATAGCTGTACTAGCAGACCTATGCAATGTACTGTATGCTCATAAATATAACAGTTTTTTGATTAACAGTTACCAAGCAAACACTCAGTAAGATACAACCGTCTGACCACAAAAGCTTTCCAAAGCAGTCAGGAAACTCCCTGATGACTGCCCCTGATGCTTTTGATACCATCCATTTTGCTTCCTTGCGATTTGTTAAACTGGCTCTAGCTTTTGGTTTCAGTTCTCACCTGAAAAAGTGTAGGACGACTCTGTAAACTCAGACACCCTGGAAGTAAGAATAGAGTACAATTGAAAGAAAGAAAGAAAAAAATGCAGCAAACAATACAAATCTAAAGACAATCCCTTTATATGTATCACCCCGAACTGCTTAAAGGTAGCTGACTTGACGTGATTTCTAGCAGTTTTAGAAGTGTGTTATGGTAATACTTTCCAATTTATTTATGATACTAATTATAAACTATAATCAAGCTACTACATGGAATACTTGTACTTCATGCCACTGACCATCACAATTGAAAATAAATTAGTAAAGGCAAAAATGTGATTATGGTGAAAAACTTGACCTAAAATAGACACTTTCCCTTGTACTCTAAATTTATGTAAATTGTGACCTAAATTCCTGGTGTTGAATTAATCAAAAGCATGTTATATGTGAACTACCCATATGATTACGGCATATTTACTTGAAGTCATCTCCATTAAGAGGGAGTTCCAGCCATTATCGGTAGTAGATCTCAACATCCAGGGCGAGTTTGATGTCCAGCAGCTCTTGGTAGGCCAGGATCTGTTTGTGAAGGTCTGCTTTAGCCACTTCTATGGCTGATGTGAGGCTAGTGATCTGTGCGTGATACTCAGCAACACCCACACTGGACTGGGCCTGGGCTTCTGCTAAACTCTGCCTAGGTCCTGTTCGGAAAACATAACCAACAACAATCTCCTGTAAAAACGCAGTTTTTCTCCATTTGGATGACTTCAAAGAAGAGTTCAGATGCAAAATCCTCTAAGTGTCTTCTGAAATTTTCATCTAAAATGACCATTGTAATATACAGAATAGGAGCCTGATAAAAATTCTAATTTTAGAAGAAATTTTCAGATGCCACTTAAAGGCTTTTGCATCTGAACTATTCAGTATTTAGTGATTCAAGATAATGTTTTTTATTGTTTCCCAGAACTTACCAAGTACAACTTACCGTCCAGCTTCATAAAGTCCAAAAACTCACAAAAGCACTATTGATGATCTCATATTCTCAGACACTCCGTTTTATTGTAAATGATGTCAATTATTGAAGCAAAAAGTTTCTGTACATTGGTGTTCTTTGCAGCCTCTCAGCTATTGCTGTGTGGCGATGGGGCTTTTGCAGCCAATATGAAATGCCAGAGATCAATAAACCACTTCCTATGTCATCTATTTCCTGTCTCAGACAGCTGTGATTTATTCAAGAGATGTTTATTATGCTGAGAATCTGCCCTGAAGCATTTCACACTGCTGATGAATGCAGTTTCTCAAGGGAACTGCTGTTGTTGAGCACTTTTACCATCTGAACACTGCTAAAAAAATACCTTGATTAAATTGCACATCTCTTTCAAAAGTGTCTTGCTTTGGCCAACATCACACATCTGTTGTATCTCAATATGCATCATTTAAAAAGTCAAACACTTACTGCCACCACAAGCCCTTGAAGCTCTAAATTCAGCGTCTGCAGCTCTTTCCTGCCTGCTGTGATCTCAGCTTTAGTCGATGACACGGCCTCTGTGTTTTTGGCATTGGCTCTCTGAATTTCATCCATCTAGATTCATAAGTAGATAGAATAAGGTCTATTACTTGGAATGCCAAAATTATCAATACATTATGTGAGCACTTCCTGTGTGCAGACCTTGAGTTTGTAATACGCCTCAGCCTCCTCTCTGTGTTGCTGCACAGATTTCTCATATTCCGTTCGTATCTTGTTGAGAGCTGCAGAGATGTCAAAGGACTTCCCAGTGTCTATTTCAATCATTGAGACTGAAGTGTCCATTGTTGTTGCACCCAGTTTAGATTGCAGAGATGACAGTTCCTACAGTGACAGATATAACCAATTAATAAAAAATGTATTAATATTACAACATTTTTTAAAGCAAAGACTTTTTAAAAAAACGCTACAAAAGATTTCTATTTTAAAAGAGTAAATGTGGTTGAACGGGATTGTGGATAGACAGAGCTGAAGAATAAATTACATTTTAAAGGGTTCATATGATGTTGCTAAAAAGATCATTATTTTGTGTAATGAAATGTGTTATGTGGTTTAAGGTTCAAAAAAACTATATTTTCCACATACTGTACATTATTGTTTCTCCTCTATGCCCCACCTTTCTGAAATGCATCGATTTTTGCAAAGCTCATCGGTCTGAAAAGCAAGGTGTGCTGTGATTGGCCAGCTATCCAGTGCATTGTGATTGGCCGAATACTTAAAGCGCGTGACAGAAATGTTACGTCCCTCACCATACTATGATGCCGTGTCAAAGCCGTAGAAGCGACATGTCAAAACCTGAAACCCAGTATCAAACAGCTGCTTTGTTGCATCCAGTGGGGTCATAATTACGGATTATAATGACTTATTTTGTCTTTTTACGCGTTGCGTTGCATTTGCGCCGCGTAAACATAAAACCATGTTTTGTCAACAAGCCCTACTCTACACTGCCCAAAAAAAACTCGCTTTAAATATAAAAAATATAAATCGCTTTAATTATAAAAAAAGTTACTTAAACTCTAAAGTGAATCAGGGAACTCCGGCATAATGTGGTGCAATAACATCTACCAGGATTCAGGAAACGGTCCTCCTACAAATTGCTGCACACTGCTGAATATTTGGGGGAAGGTGTTCTGGAACAGTGTTGAAAAAAAATACCTACCCTATAACCACTGAGTTACTAGGTCCGAGTGGAGTTTCAGGCAGTTAAATTGGGAAGGCCAATAAAGTAGTTTTGCTTGTCACAACGCAACACAGCGCCTAGAGTGAGCGCGGCGGCCTAGCAGTGAGCAGAGGCCAATGGGCTATAGGGATTGAACGGCCTTAGGCTAGAGATGATCAAGTCGCGGGTTTAAGAACGCAAGCGGGGCCGTCGGATGTGAAACGGACGGACGAAAGGCGCTTCCGGGAGGGCTTGCGGGCAACCACATGGTGACGACCACCAGGCTGGACTCCGCTCGGCCACTGTGACAGCGCTCCGGTGATCCCAGCGCGAAGTTTATGTATTTCCTCCGCGACCAGCACGGATGTATCATCTTCCCGCATGACGACAGATATCCTGGCCCTGATTGTTGGAAGGTGCCGAAAACAAGATAGTTCGCTATAACACCGAACACAGAAACAGCGGGTGCTTCCATCAAACAAATGGCGTCGGCAACGCGATACTACATTTAGATAAAGATTACGCCTTCTTCTTTGCGTGAACTTTGTCAGCCTTATGCAAATCTTCCCACATCGTGAAATAGACAGTGGGCGGTTATAACTAGCCATTTTAGTCAGTGGGCTGACTCGTACGTTTATAAAGACGCTCTCTTTGATTTTATACGTATCTTTGCAACTATTACATACCTCGCATCATAAATGACCCTTTGAACAGTATGTTTAATCCAAAACAGTCGATGTGTTAAATTGATAATTAATTCCGCCATTTACGCTATTCTGGATATTTTTTTATTAAATAAATGTAGCCTTGGTGAGCACAAGAAATGTCTTTATTTATTATTGCATTTTTTAATGTTTAAATGTTCATCAAAACAATAAATAGATATATAAATAAAGTTGATTCTAAATAAAAATATTTACATTATCTTAATTACTCATTGCATGCATTTCAGATTTTAATCAACACAGATCTTTAATTTGTACCTCTTCTTGTGTTTTGTTGACAAAGTCCAGTTCATTTTTCAGGCTGGAGTATTTGGCATCCAAATCAATTCTCAGGTCAGAGGTCAATTCTATGTCCTAAAAAAGGTATAGAGACATGTGTGGTCAAAGTTTTACATTTTAAGTCAATAACAGATCAGTTTCAATATACATTCTGTGACTGAATGTCATCCTTCTCACCTTTTTCATGGCAGCAATGTCAGACTCAAGCTGAAACTTCACTCCTTGTTCAAAGTCAAGCCTTGGAGAAAATCCAAATGAACACTTTATTTATTGCCAATATGTTGTATATTTCTGGTGTTTGAATAACATTAAAATACTTTTTTAAATGTTATTATATCATAAAATCTTAAGATATACTCCTACAAATTTTAATGTCATAAAAAAAGAAAACACCAGGTCTAATGTCAAAAAAGAAAAAAGAAAAGGAAACACTCACTTAGCCTTCAGTTCATGGGCAGTTCCACGGACATTGTCCAGCTCAATCTCCAGTTTGACGGTGTCAATAGTGAGAGTTTCCAATGTGCTGCGATACTCACTCAGTTGGGCCTCATACTCTATTATCGCAGTCACAGATGACCCTTGAGACACATCTGTCCCCCCAGTCAGCTGGGACAGCTTGGCCTCCAGAGCTGCGTTCTCCTGCTGTAGCCCCCGTACTTTGGCCATGTATGTGGAAAAACGGTCATTCAGCCCAGAGAGTGTGTGTTTCTCAGCCGCTCTCGAGAGTATCGGGGCCACAGCAGCACCTGATGATGGACCGACAGCGAGAGCGGTGCTTGCACCGAGTCCTCCTGCAGCAATGGCACGACCCATTGCGAATGCAGGACTGGCAACCAGTGCACCACCGCCACCACTACCCAGTGCCAATCCTGCACCAGCCCCTGCACCTCCACCAAGGCCAAGACCGAGACCTCCACCAGCTCCAAAGCCCAGGCCAAGACCTCCACCTAAGCTAGAACCACCCCCGAGACCCAGACCCAATCTTGCTCCACCACTTGCACCAAATCCTCCATATCCACCAGACATCCTGGAGGAGGCCAAGGAAATGGAAAAAGCCATGGTGAACAGCTGAAGGATAAGAGAAGGCTGAAGGATCAGAACTGAGCGGAGAGTGCAGGGCGAGAGACTAATGATCGCTGTTTAAATACACTTGAGGGACCGAGGGCATTGCAAAAAGAGACACTCCATACAGAAAGAATAAGCTGTAACTTGTCTCAGTGGCAAAGTATGGTGTCGGTTGTCTGTTAAACCTCTGTTAAAATATTCTGACCTGCAGGCACATTTTCCTTCTAGGATGGGTCTTCAATATAAATACTGTATTTCAGTGAAAGCTGCTGAATGATGAATATCACCCAAGTTTTTTTTTCAAAGGTGTCATACACATTTATCTTACTAAATACTAAGATTTAATTCCCCATCAGAAATTTTAAATGCCCTTAATCTCTTTTAAATGACTGGAGAAATGTCACCAAAAAGAAATTAAAAAATACTTTCCCAAAAACCTTTGCTTGTGGAACCACAGAACATTTTGAGCCAAGAAGAAAATCAACATTAAAAGACGTTATTAAATGCTGATTTATATATGCTCCAAAATCTGACCGATTGTTGTTGATTGTTAACTCAAAACTAAACCTATACCACGTAGAGTGTCTGTAAATTAATAGATGTAAATGCAATACAAATATACAGTATATATAGATGACAAACTTTAAAACTGGTTGAATAATAAAATTATTACAACCTCTATTTGTTTTTATTAATGTACTTGAACTAAAAATTACACTGAAAATGTAAAATAAATCTATCTAAAATATGAATACTCTAATAAATCCTAGACACCTAAATACTATATTAAATAATCTATGAATAGTTCACAAGCTATTTTACCTTAAAAAAAATCCCAACTCCATCAATATTGTGTACATATTGTTGTGGGCAAAAATTCAGAAATTATAAAAGAGATTCGCGAACACCCTACTTTAACCACAGATTTTGAACAACGAAAACGAATTGCAAATGGACCAGTTATCATAAACCCCTATTGTTCCAGAAAAAGACATCAGACACTAAAGGAACTAGAGGCACAGCAACAAACTTACACAGAAACATGTGCCTTGATTCTAGGAGACAAATGAAAACAAAGCTAAAAAAAAAATGCTTAGATTAGTGACACACTAGGCAATTTTTTGTGAAATCTGTCAACTCCCGCTTTATTTAATGCTATTAGCACAGGCCTCTTGCATATGTTCCTGCGTTGTATCAGTGCATTAATAAAAAGTGAAATCTACAGAACCATCGGTTTGGTCTTGAAAGTCTCAGGGCAGACCTCCTGATCGGATTTTGTGCCGTGTCTGATGGCGGTAAGCATACCTTCACTCATTTTGCAAACTCATGACATGCCCATGGCATAATCAAACTCAGCTGTGATCAAACTATGTGACTGACATTAAAGAAATTAAAATTTAATAGAAAACCTAACTAGTATCATTTGATGAGAAACTGTATTGTAAAGACAACTCAATTGTTTTGAATGTGCTCTTTACAAAATAAAATAAAATCATTCAATACTAGATTAAAATATAAAGACTCAGAATCAGACAAAATATCTATGTTATTTACAAAATCCCCTGAACAATAAATGACAGGGAAAGAGTAGGGGAAATCACACTCTTTTGTTTTCCTTTCAGATGAGGAATTGTATCTGGTTCAGTGGAAAATGTGACACTTTTTAATTTCTTTGAATGACATAACTGTGTGAAGTGTACATTGCACTTCTCCCAGGGTTATTTAGAGGAGGAAGAGGTTTTATTCCATTACTGAATATTTTAATACTTGGGGTTTATTACAAGAGACAACCTCATAGGTTAGGTTAATCCACCTTGGTTTACAATATAACAGTAGATTTGTTTATATTGCAGAAGTAACCAGCAAAATTCTGTTGACGAACTTGGCTGGAAGACAAAAAGTACATCAAACTGTACCTTAGTACCTAGGCCCCTTAGAGCAAGATATTTTAAGAACTCTCTGCTATGAGAAACAAATGCGAAACCAAAGTTGATTCTGGGTTACATGCTAAACATTTTAAAATACAGTAGATCCTGAAAGCCCCTAAAATATATACCTAAATAGCTTATGGAACATAATCTCTTGTGTAATATTGCATCTGGTTTGAACAAAACCTCAGGCCTTTTCGGTAATCAGTGACAGTTAGTCATGAATAAGTCAGATTCTCACTGGGCCATTCTCTGGTCATGTGTTAAGATCTGATCTGTCAAGGTTATTAGGCAAAGGATAAAGATTTCCCAGTTATCAACATCACATCTTCATAATCTGACGCAAATCGATATTATTGAACTATAACAAGCATTGTGCAGATTAAAGTGTCCTAGAGTGGCTTACAGTGTTTATAGGATTGCAAGTGTGATACTGTAATACAACAGTTTAATAAGTTAATATTGAGAAACTTGCTTTAGATACAATATAGCCAGTTAATTTGTTTTTGCTCCCCCAATGAGCATAATACCAAACAAGGCAACTGCAGTGGTGTCATTGCTAACTGAGTGAATCATCATTTCTGAACAAATGAATCAGTTGAATGAATGATTCAACGACTCACTCATAAACCACCTACGCGTACCAGTTTGCATACTAATCAAGTCCTATAGCAGATACGAAAGTTGAATTAGTGTGTCCCCAGTCGTTTATGTTTGACACTAAGTAGCCCAGAGTACCCGGATGGTTTTACCATTTCTCTATGTGCAAAGATTCTCAGACGCTACGACTCTCTTCAGTAAATTTATGTCAGAATAGAAGGCCTACAAAGTAGTACGATAATACAATTTCAATCTAATCAGAATGCGTTTGGAACGCCATCTCGACCATTCAGCATTTGAGGATAATGTTGAATATATGATTAGACAAACACACACACACCCACAGTAGCCCCTCACTGCGAAAACACAAGATCCCAGGAGCGTGGTATGAATCCCAATCCGTACGGAGTGGAGATTGAAAATAGGTTTTAGTGGTGTGGCATAAAAGGCTAAGTATGGTAATAGGGATTAGGGGGTGGAGACAGGTAGGTTTAGGTATATATCAGGTGGGAGGAGTTGAATCTGCATCCAACCACACCCCCTGGATTTGTGTTCTGCAGTGAGGACCATCTCCACACACACATCTACCCATGCTCTACCCACCATGCCACAGCTACAACAGTTTTTTTACTTTTCAAGTGAACGAATTATAAAAAGAAAAATGACTGAGGGGTTAAAATTTTAAAGAAGTTTAACAAATAGAAAGTGCTTGAGCAGTGTAATGCTGCTATGGTTACTTTCTCAGGGTAGGTTGCTGTGGGGTCAACAAACAGTCAACCACACACTGTTTATAGCCTCATTGACTATATGAATGCACTTTTTTGTACGTGTGATTAAAAGAGATAAATAAAACCTTATCACTTTCTCATGGGAAAAAAAAGTTCTGACTTCTCTGATTTGAGATCAGATCAATTCATTTGCCACCAGCAAACAGGAAGATGGGGTGGTTACTTATCAAATGCAAAATCATCTTGTGAAACAATTAACTCTTTCATTCTGTATTTGTTCATGTTTACCACTACTTTGATTATAAGAGGTGACATAACCAACACACATATGCAAACACACACAAAAGTGCTCTCTTGGGTCATTGTGATGATAGTTTAGTGTCCCCACTGTCATTGTCAAACAGTCATACATACTGAGAGGGGGACCTGGATTGGTCTATAGAGCTTTCCTGAGAAGACCACTGTGCTGAGGCAGCCAAAAACCTGCCTAACGGTGATGAACAAAGAGCAGTGACCAGCATCACCAGGTTTCTGTCACAATAGTACTAAAAACAAAGAGCCTGCTTTCCAGAAGGCCAGGTCACCATAAAGAGGCATGCATTCTTAGCTGTTGCCGTTTAGCTGAGGGGAGGTCAGTGGATATTTGCACTTGCATTTTGGTCATGTCTCTTGACTGATAGTGGCCTGTCACTTAAAAAGCATCAGGACAGGAATGCCTTTGCCGCGACGCCGATCCTCCTTCCTGGGCCAGGCTGCTTCCGAGCACGGTGTGGGTCTCATGAGTGCAGCAGGGACCTCTGTGCCTCGGGGAGTGTTTGTAGGCATGGCTCCCACCGGAGGTACCAGCAGCCTGGGTGCACGTGTGTCTCGCAGAGCTCTGGGCATCCACAGTGTGTTTCTGCACTGCCTTAGAAGCACCAGTGTTCCTGTGGTGACCCATCCCGGAGAACGAGGCCATCAGTTTGGCTTTGACAGCCTCAACACGTGCCTGCTGGAGTACCGCGATAAAGTTCATGCTCTGGAGCAACTCAACCAACAGCTGGAGGAACAGATCAGACACTGCTTGGATCGTAAAGCCGCCAGCGCCGGGACATGGACTGGCCTGAAACAAGACTGGGAGGATATTTACTGCCTGTATGATGATGTTTCCGGGTGGCATGATACCTCAGCATAGAAGTAAAAGCAAAAGAAGTACTTAAACAAGTTTTTTGTCTTTTTTTTCTAATGGAGTAGTTAACATCCTTTTAAACTTTATTTCCTCAATTTAATTACAGTGGGTATGGAAAGTATTCAGACCCTCTTAAATTTTCCACTCTTTGTTATATTGCAGCCATTTTGCTAAAATCATTTAAGTAATTTTTTATTCCTCTTAATGTACACAGTACAGCACCGCCGTATTGACGAACAACACAGATGTTGACATTTTTGCAGATTTATTAAATAAGAAAAACTGAAATATCACATGGTCGTAACTATTCAGACCCTTTGCTGTGACACTCGTATATTTAACTCGGGTGCTGTCCATTTTTTTCTGATCATCCTTGAGATGGTTCTATCCTTCATTTGAGTCCAGCTGTGTTTGTTTATACTGATTGGACTTGATTAGGAAGCCACACACCTGTCTATATAAGACCTTACAGTTCACAGTGCATGTCAGAGCAAATGAGTATCATGAGGTCAAAGGAACTGCCTGATGAGCTCAGAGACATAATTGTGGCAAGGCACAGATCTGGCCTAGGTTACAAAAAAATGTCTGCTGCACGTAAGGTTCCTAAGAGCACAGTGACCTCCATAATCCATAAATGGAAGACGTTTTGGGACGACCAGAACCCTTCCTAGAAACCTAACTGGATCTGTTATGCAACCGATTGATGCAGCATCGTCTGGGTGGCTGGCTCAGACGATCTGGAGGGAAAGGCTGTAGTGAGAGGTTCCTGGGCGAGTGTTACACGTTTCTGCGTTGTGAACTGGCTGGATTACTGCCAATTCTCTGAAATGCTTTGAGACGGTTTATGTAATAAATGAACATTCATCATGGGCAACAAGCTCTGTTGCACAACATCCGGCGTCCCTGCCAATTGCACGCTCCCGCAAACTTGCGACTCTGTGGGCATTGTCGTGTGATAAAAAAACTTTTTGCACTTTTAGAGTGGCCTTTTTTGTGGCCAGCCTAAGGCACACCTTTGCAATAATCATGCTGTCTACTCAGCATCTTGATATGCCACACCTGTGAGGTGGATGGATTATCTCGGCAAAGGAGAAGTGTTTACTAACACAGATTTAGACAGATTTTGTGAACAATATTTGAGAGAAATAGGCCTTTTGTGTACATAGAAAAGTCTTAGATCTTTGAGTTCAGCTCGTGAAAAATGGGGGCAAAAGCAAAAGTTTTGTGTTTATAATTTTGTTCAGTGTAATAAACTCTCCAAACTTTATATTTAAATGTAATGTTTCCAATAATACTGAAGGTACTGTTATAGTATTTGCTATTATAATTTTTTGCTTCTAATGAATGTATCTTGTTTTAAGAATGAACATCCTAATTTCGAAGTAAAAAGATTCACAGGTGTACAAGTAAGGTATTTCTGCTTTCTATCAGGTCAGTGAGGCCATCCTGGACAACGCTCAACTTATGCTCCAGACTGAGAATGTTCAAGCCAATGCAGAGGACTTTAAAGACAGGTGTGAGTGTGATTAAAACAGCAACAGAATCTTTAATCTTATCACTAGCTTTTATCTG
The DNA here is from genome assembly GCA_018155175.1 of Sinocyclocheilus anophthalmus. Taxonomy (NCBI): domain Eukaryota; kingdom Metazoa; phylum Chordata; class Actinopteri; order Cypriniformes; family Cyprinidae; genus Sinocyclocheilus; species Sinocyclocheilus anophthalmus. Next base: position 16,939 of record JADLZN010000032.1, read on the forward strand.
CATCAGCAGATTTCCATCAAATGGTCTATAGTGTGTTTCTATGCATAATTGTGTAGGTATGAGAATGAGCAGCCGTTCCGTAAAGCAGTGGAAGAGGAAATTAACTCTCTGTACAAAGTCATTGATGATGCAAACCTGACCAGGATGGACCTGGAGAATAAAATTGACAGTATGAAGAACGAGTTGATGAATCTGGAGCAAAATCACATGGAGGTGCGATAAGACCAGCTCCACAATCAAACCCTCTTAATGAGAGAGATGTTTCAGTGGTAAATTAGCATCTTCTTTTGCTCTTCTTCAGGATGTTAGAGCGCTCTATAAGCAGATGTCTGACCGTGAGGTTGATGAGCCGGCTGCTCCCACTGAGACCAGCCTGGACCAGATTCTAGCTTTTATCCGCTCTCACTGGGAGAAGGTCATTGAGAAGAACCGTGCTGAGACTGATGCCTACCTTGAGTGCAAGGTAAACCACAGAACATGAACCCTTAGTTATTTATTAGGAAATAGACTATTTTTTCACACAGTGCTCTGTGATACTTGATTCTGAATCAGTCAATCGTGTCATCCTGCACCAAATGTTTTTGCACAATGACCACTAAACTGTATAATTAACTGGTTTCAATCTGTAGTTTCTTTCGTCTCACATAGCTGGTCATAGATGACAAAATGCTTGTTGTGTTGATGTGAGGGTGATATACTGTACACTGGATATCAAGTGTCCAAAGTATATATTAAATGTCTCTTGAATTTGGCTGGGAGTGTGACCTACAAGCAATGTTTACCCTTGTTGCAGACTATATTCACTCCTTTTGAAGCATACTAGTAATAATAGTGAGCCTATTTATTTTGCAAGTATGCACAATTATATGGCTAGTTGCACTGTGTTATTTGCATTTAACATAGGCTAGATTTCTTTACTGTCTGTCATTTTATGCCGGTGTGTGTGTGTGTATGCTCTGTGCTTGTTTGTACTGATTCTACATTATTTGAACTGGTAGCCAGTTCAAGTATCGACGACTGACCCATTACAGAACTACATTGCTCTTTGGCGATGCATTCGTATGTTTTTGGTATTTAGTTGTGTGTTTGTTCTTGTTGACTTATTTCAGGGGTTAAAGTGAAGTTGTAAAGCAGCTCTAACAAGACAGTATAGTGTAATTATTTAGTTCAAGTCCGTTCAGTGTTGGTTCAGTTCAGTTCAAACTGTGAAAGGTTCATCAATTATCACGTTTGTAAGGAATAGTGGAGCAGAAGGGAATGAGGAGCTATGCAACAGAGAGACCGTTTGGATTCCAATAAGAGAACTACACTAATAATTACCTTTCTTCTGCAAAAAAAAAAAAAGAATTAGTGATTTCCACCCTCTCACACTTGCATACACACATTGACTGTCTATGACAGGTTTGCAAGTTAATGTTTGCCGCACTGACTCATGTGACTTCTATAATTAAATTCATACATACTGCCACAACCTGAATGAACAGAAGATTGAATCACTTTAAATATAGATCTGTCTGTTTACACAGAGCTCACACTGTTCAAAGAGCCTCTGTCTTCTAAAACGCCCTATTACTGACAGATGTGTCATCTCAGCCTTTGTGTCTCTATCTCTCTCGAACATATAGAAACAGCTGCAAATGTCTCTGTTAATTATACAACTGATTATTTTTGGTTGAATATTTGAAGTTTGTTCATTGCATTTTGTATCTGATAGTTGTTAGGATATACTTTTGTAATAATTTGATTTAGGGGTAGGAACAGCAGGTTTTACAAGTTTTGTCGAGGTTAAAGACATGTGCAAAGACTTTACAGATCATCACCATGTTAATAAATCGATGACCTACAGCATCCAAGTAAAACAGTTACCCATTCACACACCATAGACCCAATAATTCTGCTTTATATGTCTCTATACTCTTTTTTATACAAGTGCAATTCCACAGTCAGACAAAAGAAACTTGCAAGTATGCTATGATTTATGGTCCAATTTCAGTAGCCACCCAGGGAAAGAGTTAACTATGCTTTTAATTTGTTGTGGAAGACATATAGTGTCAATAAAAGAGTGTGTTTTGTGCACAAAGTTTAAGTACAGTTTAAGATTATCCATTTTGAATTTTTTCTCTTTCCATTTGCAGATGCCAAACGAAACAAAGTAAAGGTCTAAAAAAATCACAATGACAGAAAATCAACTTAAAATGCATCCTGCCAAATAAGTCCTCTCTATTTAGAAAAAAAAAATCTAAATAATAAAATTAATATCTCTAACTTTATGACTAATACTAGATCCTCCAGGGAAAATAAAGGGGAAAAAAGAAAAATAATAAAAACATTTTTTTAAATGATTAATTAAAAGAAAAATAATAATTATTTAAAACGAAAAAAAACCAAAGAAAAAAGAACCACTTCTGCGACAAGAGCGCAGCGGCCTGTATAACAAAGTTGAAATAACACAAAGTCTATTGGAGTATGTTTTACAAGAATATGCTTTCTACTTTTTACAGAATTTGATGTTTAATTAAATGCCTTTCTTTGTAAATATTTGTAAAAAAAATTTACAAGCAATTTCTGAGTTAAATTTGGGTTTTTTAAGTATTTTTCCAGTGTATTATGCATAAATAATATAGTTTAGTTGTTTCTGGCAAAGTTTGTCATTTTTTATTTTTATTTTATTATATCTATATGTAACCCATGACGGTAATTTGTGTGTGAAAGGGCAGTGATCACGTGAAAGGCGCTTGATGGAGGCGGGCTCTGAACTGAAATCGACCAATAGACGCTTTTGTTTTGCGCCCTCTGATTGGTCCATCGACAGAGTGAACTGTAAGCGCGTTTGCGTAGCAGAACGTGTGTGTAAGAGCGTACACGAAGAAGGTGAAGTCCGCGCGTTTTTAACTCCCTGGTGTGACCTGCCACTTGGATTTTGACCCAGATCAGTGATATGTAATCACCTCTTCACCGCACACTCACTTTCAGACCAACTATTGAAGAAGTGACGGCTGTGGATCGATCAGCGGGGGTTTGTTGGAGGCGAAGAAGCCGCGCCGAGGCGCTTTGAGGTGGTTAAAGTCACCAGTAACGAGCGCGACTCGCACCACGCTATGAGCACCGCACGGACACTAACACTGCTGCCCAGTCCGGGCATCCGGAGAGCATGAGCCCGCGATGAGCCAGAGAGACACGCTGGTGCATCTGTTTGCTGGAGGGTGAGACCGCTTTACTCTTCAAGATTACTTTACATTAACAAACATAGCGTTTAAAACTCAAACAGCTAAAGTCTAGTACTACTACTACTAACAAAAATACTAATAATAGCTAATTGTTATTATTAGAATACTTTATAAACTATCTTTATATGTTACGTTCATATATAATTATATAGTATATATATTATATATATAAAACAGTATATTAGTTTAAAGGATAAAGATAATTTTTGAATAACTTTATTGCTAGGTTTTGGTCTTTATAGATAATTTACTTAGTTAAAGGTACATTTACTGGAATTTGTTGGGTTTTCCCACTACTTAAACGCCCCTTGAGTCTTATGTGTTAAACTAGGGAAAGTTTTCACTTTCTTATGAACATATTTTCAGATCCTTTATGTATGTGTATTTTTATTGAATTTATTTATTTATATATAAAAAAAAAAATAACTGTACCCCATGCTACTGTTATTACCATCACATCAACTATATAAGAGAACAATTGAGTTTTTGTTTGATATGCCAGGAAGAAAGACTTAAGAGTTTGAAGCTGATTTCAGGTTTTGGATATTCCTAGTGTAGCTTTATTAGGTCTCATTACAGAATTCAGAATTTTAATTCAGAAACAATATATTTTTATTTATGTAAGATAGGGATGAAATGATTAACCGTGAGCCGGTTCAAATATGTGACGAATAAATCGCGATACAATTGGAGTAGGAGTTTATATGAATGTGGGAACTGACAGCTATTATAGATATAATGATTCTTATGATGTGACTTTCAACACAGTCTTCACTTAGTGAGTCACTGATATATAGACATTCAGCTTGATTCTGAATCAGACAGAAAATCAACAAGTACAAACAAACCTAAATAAAAACGCATTGTGGTTTGCGGTGTAACTGTGCATAATTTAGCACCGCCATCCCAAGAGACCTTGAATTCAGCCGCACTGATGTTTATATTGCAGTCTATATAGGGAGAGAAACCTCAGGATATTTGCTTTCTTTTTCTTTAAAATATGTCTTTAGACATAAAAAGAAAAAGAAATTAAATGGAAGGTTTAAAGCTTTATTCTTTACTTGAATCGAAACGGTAATAAGTTAGTTTAACAGCAATTAGGTGTTTAGTCATAGTTTTCTGGAACTGATCTGTTACGGTAGTCTGCTTTCCTGAACTTGCATGAGGGAATCATCATGCCTGACATTGATATTCTGTGCCCATCGTGATTATAGCCTGTGCTTTAAATATCTATCCGCAAATAAGCCAGCACAGTGTTTAAAATAGAACTATTGACTGGCACTCTCATGGACTCTCTGTCTATATGACACTGTCAAACCTGACTTTTTATCCCATCTTTATTTCCCATCTACTCCTGTTATTAGTAACTGCGCAGTATCGCATACCATTTTATCGTAGTGTTTTCATATCTGAAAATAATGATCAAATGTACCATGGTATTGCTATATGATACTGTTTTGTACATGTATTGAATGACACCTTTGTTTAGTTTGTTATCTTTATCTAACAAGCTGTTCCTCAGCAACATTTCTGTAGCTTTAGATTTGTATTACATGTATCACACTTCAGATTTCAGATGCCGTTTTTCCATTGGAAAAGACTGATATCAGGGTGTTTTCGGCACGTGAGGGGTGGTTTGGGTTACTGTGTTTGTTGACCCACATCTTGTGGCACGAGTGCAAGTGCTGGAGGCGATTAACGGAAAGTTGTGATGTTCGACTGAAGTCTCTTGGCTTTCAGATAAGAAGTCATGGGATGACTCACCCACATTGTGAGGTCAACTTTTGAGTGCTTTGAAAAAGTTAAATTGTACTGTCCCTGATTGTTTTGTTTTGTTTGTTTCTCTCAGATGTGGAGGCACGGTGGGTGCGATCCTGACCTGTCCGTTAGAGGTGGTGAAGACGAGGCTTCAGTCTTCCTCAATAACACTTTGCATCTCTGAGGTGCATCTGAGCACAGTTAATGGAGCCAGCGTGGCACGTGTGGCCCCTCCGGGGCCCCTACACTGCCTCAGGTATGTTTAAACAAGTTAGACCTCTTTGCATTTTATAAATATATAAAATATACAAATATTAATATATAAATTATATTATATATATGATATTATATATCAACAAATATGATATATATAATAAATTTATATTATAATATGCTAAAATATTTTATATAATGATATATGAAATCGTGCAAAGACACAGGTTTATAACTATGTACAGGAGTGTTGAATTTGAGTAAAGATGAGAATATTTACTCATCTGATTGAACATGTCGGTTTTAGTTCTGGATACAGGCAACACCCTGTACTGGAACAGTGCAAATGTTACATATGCGTTGTGAGAACGTTGAGTCTGCGTTGCATTGGCTCAGTGTTTTGTAAACATTTGCTCTATGGTTTGTGGGCCTAAAACCAAGTGTCTTCCCCTTTCTTTCGACTCGTTCCAAAAAATGTGGTCATATTTCTTCACTTACTCCACCAAAAGTAACTAAATAAAGTCAGAAGACAAGACAAAATAAGGAACGTTGGTTTGCAATCTAAGAGTTTGTGTTGTGGTTGGTTCTCCATTTGTAATATATAAGTATATACATTACCAAAGCAGAACTTCAGTGTTTATACAACACATATTGCGTAATGTCTATAATACCCTCTCTCTGCCTATTTCTTTCTGTTTTCTTCTTAAAGAGACTGTTCACAGTGGTTTCCACTCCCCCTTACCCAACCAATCACTGCCCTCCCTAAAACACTGGTGCTGGCTCTCGGTGTGTGTGGTCTGTTGTGTGTGTGTGTGTGTGTGTGTGTGTGTTCTGAATCACGGTTCTCAAAACAGGGCCCCTTGTCCGGCTTATTAATCTGTGGTAGTATTTGTACCTTCTTTGAAGTATAACCAAAGGACATTAGATCGACTTTGGTCTCGTTTATCAATGTAATACGGTGAGTAAATGATTCTGACGTCATATACACGCCTTCATGGTTTATGGTTGTTACGCAACTTGTCCATGTTGGCGTAAGTCTATTTTGACTTTTTGACACCTGACGTTGCATCTAAGTATTGTAGACTTTGATTGAACGCATGTCTTTTGACGTCAGCAACAAAAGGTATGTGAAGTGTTTTCACCTCCTTTTTAAAAGTTGATAAGTCTGTTTATTTTGCTATACAGACTATGCCCAATTACGCCCAATTACATGGGTAGCTGTGTTTTATTATTTCCATTTAGCATTGTTCTCTTCTCTTGCCTGATGTCCGTGACCTTATGTGGCACATTTTTCTGTCACAACGCTCCAGTTGAGAACCGCTGGGGTTAAAGATTACATGGAGTATTAGGATTGTATTTAATGAAGTCCGTGATAGAATATAAATAACTTTTGCATGACCTGCTCAAGGTCGCTATTCATTTGATTTCATTTTAATTTCACTTTTTTCTTTATGACTTGCTTTTATACTGTATGTGTGTGATGACAATAAGCTCTCACACCTCACACAAGAAGCATTTTTTACATGTGTCTTAGGTATTTCTTTGTTTGAACATGTTGTTCAGAGGTGTGTCTTATTGGCCGAGCGAAGGATTAAAAAAATATTTTGGTGATTCTCACAAAGAAATGTTTGGGTTACATTTCGTTCCAAAACAATTCTTTACAAAGGATAAAAAATGTATAAGTAAATATGTGTTCATAATCAAATTGTGACCTGCTTATAAATATTAATTTTATTTGGTGTAATTTTCATAACAATTAAGCACCCATTTTTATCTATAAATGTACTTCAACAAGCAATATTATTATTTTTACATAAGAATTAGTTTAATTATAAGTTTCCTTGAATTGCTTAATTGTTATGAAAACACAAGTCACAATGAAAAAAATGTTTTAAATGTTCCTAAAATAGAATACATTTTCATGCTCAATAAAATGTTATATTTTTTTACCATTGATTTTGGAGTGAAATATAAGACATACATTTTCCCAGGAACAGCATTACATGTTTTACCAACTCCAAAGTGTATTTATAATGTTCACAAAGCCATTCAGAATAAAAATGTAATTTGTCTTGCACTGCTGTTGATATGTTTATCTCTGTCTTTTTCAGATTAATTCTTGAGAAGGAAGGGCCTCGTTCTTTATTTCGGGGCCTGGGGCCCAATCTAATTGGAGTGGCTCCTTCACGGTGAGTGTTTGTCCATTCATACAGTTAAAATGGCAGTTCAATACATCTCTATCTCAGTGTGCATTTACAGTAGGAACGTGTAGTCTTTAACTCTGTGTACTGACGTGACAGTGAATCAGATGCAGTGCGACTGATGCAATCCCTGCTCAACCGGTAAAGCTGCAAATTTACAGAGCTTGGTATAAACACGCAGACACAAGTCTGTATTCAGGGTTATTTTACAGGTCAGACATCAGCCATGCAGGGTGCAAATCTGGGGGAACCTGACCCCACAATTAAAGGGATAGTTTACCCAAAGATGAAAATTCTGTCATTATTTAATCACCTACATTTTGATGACTCAGTGTTTTTTTTTCTTTTTCTGTTGTTTTGGGTGGACTGCTCCTTTACGACAAATAAAGTAGTTTTCGATAAACATTTACCTCTGAATTTATAATCGGCGTAAAGGTGATCAGATGTGTTTTTCAGGACATTAAAAGTGTCTGAGCTCATTTAACACCTGTTGAATAAATCAGGTGTTAAATGCTGTACTTTTATGCCACTCCAGCATTTTTAAAGGTTTTCTGAAACAATGAAGCTCATAATCTGAAATCCAAATGGGCCGTTTCAGCCTTCAGCTGAGGTGTAACAAACGGCGGCTCCGAGAGAACAGCACGGCTTAAAGAGCAATTAAATAAATGAATGGGCATGATACATGGTGGTTTTAACATTTAGTCTCTGTAATGTATAAACAGATGTTTTACGTGCATGCATTCAGGATAAAGCACTTGTCCAGTGATGCACACATGATAAATCTGCACTGGACCTGTTACTTAAAGGGCAGCTTATGTAAACGTGTGTGTTATACAGACAGGAAGGTGAGATCAAACCTGAGATTAGTTGCGGAGTGTGTGGAGAGTGTTTTCCTGTTTGAGTGTTCACTGGCGATTAGTTAAGAGCTTCAGGATACTACATGTGTAAACATTTGCGAGGGTTTGTTGAACATGTTGTCCTTGTGAGCTGCTTACGTAGGCATCATAATCATCCAATGGGTGGTTCAGAAGGTGGGGAGCAAAATTAAGTTGTATTTGGCCACATTGCATTTATCCTTTGGAAAAAGCAAGCTTAGATTTGATGCCTGTTTTTGGAACATGGTAGATGGGTTCTTTCTTGCTGGTCTGAGCTGGAAATTAGCTGGTCATTGACTGGTCGACCAGCCAACTTTGTTCCAAAACCCACCTTAAACTAGTATCAGGTTGGTTTGTTGCAGATAATGCCTTGGACAAGCTTACCTGCTGAAAAGAACATCTTAAACCAACCTAAATAGTTTAGTAAGTCTCCCAGCTTGGCCAAGATTTACTAGTTGTGTTTAGAACATGGTAGATGGCTTCTGGCTGGTCTAAGGTGGAAATTAGCTGGTCACCAACCAGCTTGTTCCAAACCCCACCAGGAACTAGTATGAGGTTAGTTTGTTACAGATAATGACCAATTTGGACCAGCTAATGACCAATTTTCCTGCTGCAAAGAACCTGTTAAACCAGCCTAAATGGTAAATGGCTTGCTTGGTTTAGTAAGTCTTCCAGTCTGGCCATTATTAATGTTAATTACTGTATTTTAATAAAAAAAATATTGCACATTGTCATTTGTTTTTCTCCAAACAATATGCAAATTCAAGGCTATGAAGAACAATGTAAACTATGCTGTATTATAAGATTTGGCAGCATTGCATTTATTCTTTGCAAAAAGCTTAACCTCAAGCTTAGCTTTGGTATTTGTGTTTGGAACATGGTAGATGGTTTCTAGCTGGTCATTGACTGGTCAACCAGCCAGCTTCTTCCAAAACCTACCTTAAACTAGAAGGAGGTTGGTTTCCTCCTGAAAATAACATTTTAAATCAGCTTAATTGGTGTTTTGCTTGTCCTGGCTGGTTTAGTAAGTCTCCCAGCCTTGTCCATGGTGATGGTAATCAGATAATTGGTTTGCTCAGCTGGTTTAGTAAGGCCTCCAGTAAGCCTGGCCAAGATGATGTCAATCAGATAGATTAATCAGGTAATTGGTAAAGGGTTTGCTTCAGCTGGTTTATCTGGTTGGCATCCCACACTGACCAAAATGGCCAAAACCAGCCTGAGCTGCATTTCCCAAAAGCATTGCAAACTTAAGTACATCGTAGACCCATTGAAACCAATAGAGCTGCGATCAACTTAGGCTTACGATGCTTTTTGGAAACGCAGCCCTGACCAGTCTGTTGTAGTTCAGTAGGGTGTAATAGCATTGTGTGTTGTTGTTACTCATGTGTCCTGCTGTGTTTTCAGGGCCATCTACTTTGCCGCCTATTCCAGCTCAAAGGAGAGACTGAACTGTGTGTTTGAACCAGACTCCACGCAGGTGCACATGACGTCTGCTGGAATTGCAGGTAACTTCCTTTATATTTGAATGATGCAATCTAACTACATCCTGTTTCCTCAGTTTTGATGGGCTCATAAAATATAAACCGTTTATTGCTTTATTGCATGTGTAGATGTGTCTAGTGAATTGGAATTGCAACCGTTTCTTTTTGTTCCATGCTGTATCTCAGAGTAACAGGCCAGTAAATGTCACAGAGCTCAAGCACTCAATAAAGATCCCGGCACATGGCCAGAAGAGAGTGTGTCTCTTCTCGAGAAGGATCTGGCGCGCAGACTTGCACTCTCAGACTCTTGCACTCTCAGACGTGCACTCTCAGGCACTTGCACTTCCGCTAGTGACGTCACTTGCAGTTTTTTTTATTTTTTTTTTTTTTTTTTTTTTTTTTTTTTTTAATTATTAAACGCTCAAATTTTACAACAGTAGCCAGGTGGTGAAGACAGGAAAAAAGAAACTAAATTACAATGTCACTTGCACTCTCCGCTACCTGCGACATCGTGCGTGTTGCCAATGGAGACGAGACGCTGTGGTGGTTAAACGATTAAAACTAATTTAGTTCCATAACATACAGGGTACTGCACGTCATCTGTAGGAGAAAAATGTAATGCATTAAGTCATATTAAGTGTGTTTTTCTATGGGAGGAAAACGCTTAACGAAAGACTGCACATTGCGTTCATATTCTGCGGCCACGGATTTGCTATGCTATTATTATTGCTATGCTTTCTGTTGTTTAATGGTGACACTATGAGGAATGAGCCTTTTTGTCAAATCAGGTTTTTTTTTTAAAAGTATGAGGTTGGTAAGATTTATTAGTCTTTTAAAAAGAAGTCTCTTGTGTTTACTAAAACGGCATTTATTTAGTCCAAAATACAGTAAAGCTGCTAACATTGTGAAGTGTTGCAATTTAAAATGTTGTTTTCTTTTATATATTTTTAAATCACACAATCGTTCAGAAAATATTCAAATATGCTGATTAGCAGCTCAAGAAACATTTCTTATTGTTATAAATATTAAAAATCATTCTGCTGCTTCATATTTTTGTGGAAACAATGATACATTTTCTTTTCAGGATTCTTTGATGAATAAAAGTTCAAAAGAACAGCATTTATTAGAAATGGAAATCTTTTGTAACATTACAAACATCTTCACGTTTTGTCAATTTAGTGCATCCTTCCTGAACAAAAGTATTCATTTAAAATAAACGCAAAATGTTGCTGACCCTTTTTGACAACTTTTGAAAGGGAGTACATTATTTTTCGGTTTAGTATATTTGCATCTTAATCTTTCCTCCTCTTCTCCAATCAGGGTTCACGGCCATAACCGCAACCAACCCGATTTGGTTGATTAAGACGCGTCTACAATTGGACGCCAGGTAAAGTGGCAACAGATATGTGACGACATGTACAAGTAGATTGTTTGATTAATATCCTTAGTGACTGATTCCTTAGTTACAGATTATAGTTTTAACATGATCTAGTGCTCATTATTCATGATTCCAGACTAAGTTTTGTATTTGACTCACTTAAGCGTGTTTTGTTGTTCACAGGAAGCGCGGGGAGCGTCGCATGAATGCTTTCGAGTGTGTGCGGCGTGTGTATCAGACGGATGGGCTACGTGGGTTTTACCGTGGCATGTCTGCATCTTATGCAGGCATCTCAGAGACTGTGATTCACTTTGTGATCTATGAAAGCATAAAACGGCGTCTTTCAGAGGCCAAAGCAGCAACGCACATGGATGGGGCTGAGAACACAGCCAAAGACGCGTCGGACTTTGTGGGCATGATGCTGGCAGCCGCCACTTCCAAGACCTGCGCCACCTCCATAGCCTATCCACACGGTGAGCATGTGCTTAGGCATTTTCCCATCAGAGCACCATATCATCACAAAATCAGCATAACTTCATTCACAACCTATTTTACTTCCATAATGTGACCCCGTTCAAAAGGTTTCAATGCTTTTATTAAGCTAGGATGCATTAAATTGATCAAATTACAGTAGACAGTTACATGTTCTGAGGCGGGTCTTAATTTACCCTATTTAAAGCCTTAAACGGGTTTTAAACTTCGCAGAATGTTGAATTCATAAAATTGTGGCATTAAATGTTGCATGCATTGTAAAAAAATGTCTTGGTATCTTAAAAAAAAATCTGACTTGGTATTTATTTTCAATACAACTTTAAATCCATACGTAATATATAATACGTTTACTTGAGAAAGAAAGAAAGAAGTCATGTTTTTTGCAGAATTAAGTGAGTTTGTTTAAAAATAGATCAAATATCTGTCAATGGTGTATGAGAACTTGTTTTTCCTTTAAATTGAATAGAAAATGAAAATGTTATTTACTCACCCTCATGTTGTTCCAGCCTTGCACAAAACAACATTTGGGTGAGTAATACATGGCATAATTTTGATTGTGGGTGAACTATCCCTTTAAGTAGATTTTTCTGAGCCTATTGCCATATATATGCAGATATGTGTGTATAGGTCCTTTTTGTTAATCATAAACTCACTAAATTTGGATCCGTTTCACAGAAAACAAGTTTGCTTCTCATGTAAATCTGGTTAAGAAGTAGGACATTTGCACTGGAAAACAAGACAAAATGCTAAGGAAGAGCACTTTTTTTTTGCAGTGTGATCTGAAAGTAGAATAAAAGTTATTTCAATATTCTAGTGATTGGGAACTGTTCTTTAAATTGCATAAACATTCCATTTTCAATAACTTTTCTAATCAAATAAATGCAGCATTGGTGTGCATAAGAGACTTGTTTTGAAAAACATAAAAATACAATCTTACTGACCTCAAATGTTTGAATTGAGTGTGTATATGTATACATATATAAAAAAAGATACAAACCGTATCATTTGGGTTTTAAGTTGGGTCATAATGGTTTGTAACCAATTCTGAGCATTTGTTTTTCTCTGTTTGGTTCTGCAGAGGTACTCCGTACACGGCTAAGGGAAGAAGGTACCAAGTACCGCTCGTTCTTCCAGAGTCTCAGCATGGTGATTAGAGAGGAAAGCTATCGAGCTCTTTACCGAGGACTCACCACACATCTGGTCAGACAGATCCCCAATACGGCCGTCATGATGTGCACCTATGAGTTCGTCGTCTACCTGCTCGAAGGCTAAACTTTGACTTGAGGTGCCTCAGTATTCATGGACGAAGAGTTCTGTGCCTTCATTCACAATTTGGGAGAGTCTTCTGAGAGGATGGTGTTGGGAGGAAAAAGGAGAAATGACTAAAAAGATGGTGTCTAGAAAGCAATGTTCTTGGTTTTTCTTAACTTTCTGTCTTTTAATGTTCTTCAAAATGATGCTGCTTCTAAAAAGCCTTGACAGTCCGTTCACCTTTAGCCTCCTCAGAGTGTTTTTCCCTCTCAAACAGCACCTCACATCAGATAGATCTTGTATGTGGATTCCGCAGGTTATTTCTGTCAGAGAAGCTGTTCTAATGTTGGCAGGTCATTGAGGGGTTTGTCCGGCCCGTTGCTGTGCTGTAATGGCGATCAAAGCTTCACTGGATCTTCTCAAGCTTTGAGCTGGAAAAGAATCGGAGAGGATCCAAACTGAGGCTTGCTTGCTTGTCTAGGAAAAGCCAATCAGGGTGCGCTTACACCATGCAATGCAAAAGCAAAAAGATCTTACATGGATGCATGTACCTGAGACTGTGTTCACATGTATGCAAAAAAAGATGTGTAAGAGTGAGTTTAATTGTTTGGACACTGCAGGTGGTTGTGTGCTAACCTCAGTGTCATTTGTGTTTGCTGCCCATATTTGACCTTAATACATGAATGTAACAATCATTGCAGCCAAAATACGTTGTTAGCACAAAAAGACTAATAAATGTACACGGCAGCAAAGTTACTAATGAAAGGAATAATCATTCAAAATTGGAAAAAAAGAAAAGAAAGTATTATGCAAGAAAGACGTTGCACCTGTAACCCAAGAAGTTTTTTTTTTGTTTTTTTTTTTGGGGTGGATGTGTTGCACCCCATCCCAAAAACACACAATGAGCACAAAAAAATTGAAGCGAGTTTGTGGCCATAGAAAAGAGTCTTCTGCTGCAAAAGAAAACAGCATTTGTCTTTTTGCAGTAAAAATACCAAGACATCCTTTGAATAAGATCACTTTGCTTGAGAAGCAAAATTGCATTAGATATTAAGACATTCATTCAATATATACTATCTAGACTATTATATTATTACGTCATCATTATGATTATTACAATATAATATTTCAGCATAAATCTGTTTTGTTAGATTTATACTTGACTCACTGGCAAATTTTTATTTTAAGAATAAATTGCTGTGTATATTTACTGAGAATTTCTGTCTTTATATCTATATTTATATTTTTGTTTCTCAATTTCAAGTGAATTGATCTTATTTTATAAGAATGTTTTAGTTATTTATGAAAACAAGACTAAAATACTGCCAAAGAATGTATTTGCAGTGCAGACAGAAAAGGATATTAAAATATAAAATATTATCAAGGTGTCACAATTCATGCTTTCTCTTTATGATGCAGTTTTGTATCTTGTTCTCTCACTCTTATGCCTTTATGATATGTCACGAGTCCAGTGTTGTTGTTTTTTCCTCCAGTGTTTGGTTGTTTTGTTTACAGTCAGTTTGGTGTGACCTGCTCTGTTGTCACTGTTCGTTAAAACATTAATATTCAGCAGTTGATCATATGGAAAAATAAATGCATATAAAAAACAAAGATGGGCATGCTTATTTTGGTTTGGATGGAGATTCTGGGGTTTTCTCTTAAAGATCACTCGCTAAACAAAGTTAGGAATTTCTCATATGTCTGTGTTTTTAGACGTGGTGTCCTTCACACTGCTTTTCTTTGCTTTATTTTTACTTCCTCACATGCACCGAGACATTTTTGTTTGACAAATGGAAAATCAATTTTACCCACATTTGAAGATGTTCCCAGCTTCACTTAACACACTCATCTGTCTTTTAAAGACATTTCAATCTCAGCATTCAGAGAGGTTTTGGAGGACGTCTGTCAACAGCAAACAGCCAGAATATCTCAAGAAGGTCTGAATCGTTTATGTTGTATTGTCATTCATATTCTGTTGGAGTTAACCAACAAATTAACCGTGCACTTGTTTTGTTTTCTGTCTTCAGTTTCAAATGTCTATGTTGCAAATCCTCCAGAACTTAAGACCCAAAATGATTTTTTGCAGTGTAAGTTGAACTTAAGTTTCTTCAAGGCAAGCACTCATTAATTGATAAATATCAGTGGATATGGTCTGTTACAATGTGACCGTTTTTGTAACCAAATTTGTAGACCTGTAGAATTTTTTTATTTTAGATTTAAATTTTAATAAAGGATTTGTAGTGGCAAGAACGTTTTTTTGTTTTGTTTTTGTTTTTATGTGAATTGACTGACTGGCCAGCAATGAGAGCAATGACAATGTTTTTTTTTTTGTTTTCTGGAAAGACATTTTGTCATCTGAACAATCGTTATGTTGTTAAACAAAAATTGGACTCACTGGACAGTATTCTATCCGTACCAGCCTCGTTTTAATTTCTGTCAAAAACTACATCTTTTACCATGACTAAGGTCTAATGACATTCTTTGAGACAGTCTGGGTATGAGTTCCAAGCGATCTGTAAAACAATGTTTTTGTTTTACTGATGTGGCTAATATTCCTATGGAAGCCTGTTACTACCACAAGATAAAATTAAATAATTTCTTTCTTGCAATTCTGAGTTTGTATCTCGCATTTCTGACTTTTTTCTCTGAATTCTAAATTTTACATCTTGCAATTGTTTTTTTTTCTGTGCCATGGAGTATAAAATAAAAAGGTAATTGCAACTTTTTTTTCTTGCAATTGTGAGTTTATGTCATAGAATTCTAACTTTTTTCTCAGAACCGTGAGAGTCAGAATTGCAAGATATAAAGTTGCAATTACCTTTTTTTTCACATAGGCCTATTCCTGCCCTTTGTTTATAGTCTTTCCTCTTCATCTATGGTGGGGGAGATTGTTTGATTATGGAGGACGAAACCTGCAAAAACAATAAATAAATAAATACACAAATAAATAAATAAATATGCAAATAAATAAATGTCTGTATAAATACACAGATTCTTGTTTAAATACATATAGAAATAATTAAACACGTGATTAAAGTAGGCAAATAAATAAAATAAATTGGTGGACAAATGGAAAATGTTTAAGGAAATGCTAAACTCATCCTATTTATTTTCCTTTGATCACTCATTTATTTCTGAATGTAGTTCTGCATTTATTTTTCCTATGCACAACATGCTAATGAGAGGGTGTCAACCTGGTCTTGACTCCGGGCCTTGTGATAGCTGGGGGCGTGGCTTCCTGCTGAGAGGAAATGCATGGAGTAAATACAGTGTAGCCTACGTAAAGTAACTTTTTCCATTTAACAGAGCAAGATACATAAAAAACTGAGCTGTATTGTCCGTACAGTATCTGTGACTTTACAAACGACCCAATGGAATGGCCAGAGGTGTCATTTCCGGACATTCGATATTCGCAAATCTAGGGACCGTCTCTAAAGTTATATACGACATTAGTTTATACTTTTCTAACTTTAATAGCATTTGAGGAAAATTACTTACAGTAACACAACCAACTGTGAAGTGTTCATGTAGCTATCATTTATAATGCACACCTTTTAGATTTTTATTAAAATAAACGTTAAATTCATATCTACACTGTAAAAAAACTTCCTGTAGAAATTACAGTAACTAACTGACAACAGTTCACAGTAAAAAAAAAAGAGATGTAAATCAACTGTAGAGTTGTTAACTGTAAATTAACAGTTAATTACTGACAGCAACCACAGCTGCCAGTATTCTACTGTTATTTTCAGGATGTCATGCCAATAAAGCAATATGAATTGAACTGAGTTGAAATGAATAATTGATTACTAAGCATTTTTATTAGATTATTATCTTTCTTTCTTTTTTTAGTTCGAATGCCATCAATGCAGGTGGTGGTTTCATGTGCCTTCCAATGACAGACAGCCAGTTCAAGAGGGCTCAAAAGATTGACTGGAAGTGCTGCCTATGTAAATAGTTTTAAACTCTGTATATTGTCTAATGTATTATAGTTCTTTAATGTAAAGTTTCAGGTTTGGGTTGGGAGAGGGCATTGGGAAAATTAAAAATATGAAGTTACACAGTTGTCATTAATTTTTCCCCCCATTGTTATTTGATGGAACTGCTAATTTTACAATTTGTGCATATAGTTTTACAGTAACTGAAAAGTGAAGCAAACCAATTACAGTAAACTTTACAGTATAACAGTATATTTTCTATTGTTTTAAAACGCATTACTCAAGAAAGGACCAAAAAATTAATACAATAATAAAATATTTTACAGTTAAACAATAATAAACTGTAAATACATTTACAGCAAGTTAAACGGCATGGTAAAACAAAATACAGTATTTTTGCTACAAAATAAAATTACAATAAGTTACGACCGAACTGCTGCCAGTTAGTTACTGTAATTTCTACAGGAAGTTTTTTTTACAGTGTAGATATGAATTTACCATTTATTTTAATAAATATAAAAAATGTAAAAGGTGTGCATTATAGTTGACACCCACATGAACATTTTACAGTTGGTTTTATGACCAAGTGATTCTCTTCAAATGCTTTTGAGCTTTAAATTATGGCATATTTTGTGCTTGAGCCCATATTCGTAAAGAAAAAAATAGCAATATTTACATATGATTTGACAGTTTATTTTAATAAATATAAAAAATCTAAAAGGTGTGCATTATAAATGATAGCTACATGAACACTTCACAGTTGGTTGAGTTACTGCAAGTAATTTTCCTCAAATGCTATTGAAGTTAGAAAAGTATAAACCAATGTCGTATGT
>JADLZN010000033.1:0-39863 GCA_018155175.1 Sinocyclocheilus anophthalmus
CACAATGGAGGCTAACATAAAACTAGAAACAATTCCCACTGTTTCTTTTTCTTTTGCCGAGGTATTTGGTGGGTCCCTGCTAGTTTAGCTAACAGTCTAACCCTGGGTTTATGAGTCTATTGCAGCATCACCCATAAGTGACACCTGCTTAGCCATATCTCATAGGATAAAACTAAAATAGGTAAAATCTTCCTTTGTTTTTTTGAGTTCATCTTATTTTATTTCAGTTTCGTCATAGTGACCAAACCCGTGAACCATCAGTAGTATAGCCCGGTCATCAGCTGACCCCTGCTTACGGCCCCTCAACAAAGTTACTCAAACTCTCCCTTTGTGTTCACGAACACAAAAACATAGCACCCTACCTCACTAGCTGCCTCCCACCAGCTAGTCATACCTTACACGGCCTACACAGCCGTTCCCCTTAGAGATAGTTTAACACCTCTGTACGTACCTGCATTTGCCTTGTGCCTCTCTCCCTCTGGTGTTCCCACAAGTGTGCCAGTATGTCGCCGACATTCCACAGACATCCAGCCCTGCCAGCTCACCAGGACCACCTGGACACTTAGCAGAGCACTGTAATGGACATCCTTCAGCTCCAAGCAGCCAACTACCTGCGATGGCAAAGAAAGGAACAGCGAGACTGCGACATAAGCGAACACCTGAACAGCATCATCCTCTCCTCGGCCCACACCCTCAAGGGCCTCAGACAGGAGGTATATGAGCTGAAACTGCAAGTCACAGAATTCTGCAGAGAACTGACACCTGCTCAACGAGAGAAAGCACAGAACGGATGCAAAGAACCTCACAGAATGGTGCGACAGAAGGAAATCACCAGTCTTCACAGAGGCTCTAACAGCTGCTAAACACCAAGCGCCGCTGGAAAAAGCCATCACACAGGACTTGAAAAGAGAACTGTTTCACACAAAGTCACTCTTAAAACAACATATGTGGAACTAAATGAGAGAGACACCAGAACTGAGGCCTTACAAGGCCAGCTGCATACAGCCAGAGCTGAGGTCCAAACCCTGACTCAGCAATTAGAGAGGAGCTTGACATGGTTCAGAAAGAATTTAAACAGTCCTACCGACTGCGCATAGACTTAAGCAAAAGACAGCCGGCTGAACATCACGTCGTCAGCAGTGCAAGCCCTCCATGCCTGTGCACAGCTACGAAAGGGGGGAAAGGGAGCCAAAGCCTTCTGCTTGACACTTCACAAGTCAGCTCCCTGAAAACCTCTGCAGCTGCAACAAAAAAAAAAAATTTCCAGGCGAACCGAAACAACGCAACGAGGTGAATTCAGTGTCACAAATGAACTGAAATATGCTTGCAGACCACAAGGTGAACAGACAGGGAAACACGAAACAGAACTTCCCCTGGCCAGCAGGCCCACCCCCTCAGCCAAGAGTCTGAACCTGTGAGGGGGGGGCGAGAGCCACTGTTCACACGTCACCAACCAGCAGCCACAAGGGGGTGGGGCAGGGACCTTTCCAGAGGATCACTGCAGACACACACACACCGTGTGACCCCACAGACCCCAACGAGCTGGCCAGAGACAATACATCTGGCAACTTAAAAACTGCAGAGACCTTGAGGACATCAAAGGAACTGATCCTGCAGTCTCACCAGCAGTTTAAACAAGCCATCATAAAGGAATTCTCAGACCCAGAGTCTGAACAGGGACTGATCGCTGCTGATTCTGAACTTCACAACTCAGAATCCAAAGCGGGCACCAGAAGGCACCCAGCATTGCCACAATGCAAAACCCTTCTACAGTAAGCCCCTAGCCAGAAGAAGACAGAGCCATCACCATTGTAACAGACCCAGGTTCCAGACCAACCATTAGGTGAAGCCATGGAAAAGGGCATCCTCATCCTGCAAACAGCATGGTATGTCCAACAGCAGTCCACCACAACATCCTCCTCCACACCCTTCACACGGGTGCTGAACGGAGGCTACACAAGGACAGCTGGACACGCCTACTTCTGGGTTACAGGAGCTGCTGACACTCGCAAAAGAGCTCCTTGAACAAAACTCAACTAAGGAGTGTTGAGAAGGACAAACCTCTGACTCCTTGCCTGCTGCAACACAGCATCAGGCCCCTCCAAGGGAGGATCATCCCTTGAAACCGGTCGACACCCCCAGAATTAGCCAGACAACGTTGGATTGAGCAATGGGCCCTCATGCCCAACAGCGAAAGCTCTACCACCACAACTCAGGCAAGCTCAAGTCGGTGCCGCCACAAGAGCCAAGCGACACCGCAAACATCATATTTCTAGTGATGTTCGAGCAAAACAACCACCTGCTGCCTCCTACAATCATCACTAGGTCAGTCTGAATCTCTCTGCACGCTACAAAATCTCCATAACATTTACCTGCAATCCCTGGAACCACCTGAACTCTCACCAGTGAGAGTCTAACCCGTCTGTCCCACATCACGGGTACCACAGATAGCCTACTGGCTAACATCATCAACAAAAACATCCTACCCGGACTATCTCACTTCAGGATGACAGGTGACACATTCTCGACACCTGCTGCATAAGCTCGAGTACCCACACCTTGCTACAGCCTACATCACCACAGCACACCCCCAGACAGCATCCAACACGGCACCAACAGCCAAAACCACCACTGGCTCCCAGCCGTGTGTGCCAGGTGTGTGTTCGATTGTTCTGTACCTTGACATCGCTCGTTGTTGTCTATTCTACGGACAACAACGCTCGAAAGGGGGGGATATATGTAGCGTCTCGACCAAACTGACACACTAATTTTTATTTGATTTAACAAATCACTTATTCATTAGATTAACAAATCGTCACAGTCCCCTCACTCAATAAATTGGATGCCAGGATTTCTGCTGAACACCCTTCCCCTTTGGTCACCATGACAACTAATCGTGATATCGCTGGTTTTATGACTCCCCTAGGAATGTGAGTAGGATAACCCACGCTTTGTCCCCATAGAATAGGCAGAGCAGAAATGGACTTTTCTACTAATTAATTCATAGGAATACCTTCTTTGAATGAACACCCATTTTTTTCAGGCCATTGTGTATATTATTGCTTTTTTGTATTAATCTGTTGTATTATAGACAGATATAGTTGTATTTTATTCATGCTTACGATAAACCACTCATCCATATAAGTAACTATTTCATGTCTAGTAACTATGAATTCGCCTTCTTATGATCGAAACAAGCGTGTATATTATATGTTGGTACATAGGCAATATATTAGTGTCCTGAGAATCTTTAGTATTGTCGATTCATGTTCCAGATACTAAGTTCCATGTTTCCATACAAAGAGTCGTAAACCCTCCAGCAATTGCCACCTCCCGCTAGGAATTTCCATCTCTCTCATTGGACAAGCCTATCTTGAGAGGCGGGGATCTTCTCCGAACTTAAAGGCCACACTCCAGAGACCCGCCCCAGTCGGTGGTTCGGTCAGATGCTAAGATGAATATGTGAGAAAACGCTTCAGGATACCAAAGCATTGTGCCAGGCCTTTCGGCCTTGACTTTTCCATTCACCAAAGACTCTCTGACTCAAACTGGTTCTTTTCATCAACTAATTTCAGCAAGATCTGGGGCCTTAAGATCAGGAATCTCTTTCCGACAGCCGAAACTCGCAAGTATCAAACTTAGTCTTAATAACTGATACATTAGGTATCATTTGCACCTATTTACAAAGGTGTGTTTGAACTAAGAAACTGACGTTTCCTTCAGGCTGTAGATCTGCTGAATATGCAAATGGTTCCATAAAATAAATTCCTTATGCCTCTTTCTGTACTGAATTAAACTTTAACCCTTTCCTATACCAACTGTATGTGTGTGTGTATGTGTATGTTAGACCAGTTTATGTGTGTATGTAGGATGTTAGACCAGTTTATGTGTTTATGTAGTATGTTAGACTAGTTTAAGTGTTTATGTAGTTAATAAAACCTTACTTGTATCACACTTGACGTGTTCATTGTTTGCTCATAACCGGAGTCACTAATCATGCAGATTTACGTTACAAGCTTTGTAGAATTGTACAGTAAGGAAGTTATTTCCCTTAACTAGGAAATTAATGTTCTTAGAATTGACCAGACAGTTGACCCTGAGTGGTCAGCTAAATATCGACAGTGGATCTAAAATATGAATAGTTAATTATAACTAGTTATGGTTAATTATTCATATTTCCTGTTGTGAGCTAAATTCGCTACAGTGTTAAAAATGTAAAAGATTGGATGACCAATAATCCTATTAAATTCGGATAAGACAGAGATATTACTTATTGGACCAAAAGACAGTACACAGAATCTCTTGGATTACAATTTGCAACTAGACGGATGTACTGTTACTTCCTCTACAGTCAAAAATCTGGGTGTTATATTAGATAGCAACTTGTCTTTTGAAAATCATATTTTCCCATGTTACAAAAACAGCATTCATCCATATTAGAAACATTGCCAAGCTACAAAACATGTTACCTATTTCTGATGCAGAAAAGCTAGTTCATCCATTCATGACCTCTATCTGGCTATTTGTAATGACTGCTGGGTGGTTGTCCTGCATCTTCAAAAAACAAGCTACAGGTAGTCCAAAATGCAGCGGCTAGAGTCCTTACCAGGTCAAGAAAATATGATCATATTACCCCAATTTTACAGTCTCTGCACTGGCTACCTATTAAGTTCCGTATCAGTTACAAAATATTATTACTTGCCTATAAGGCCCTTAATGGGTTAGCTCCTGCGTAGCTAACTAGTCTTCTACCACGCTACAATCCATCACGCTCCCTAAGGTCGCACAACTCTGGACTTTTGGTAGTACCTAGGATAGCAAAGTCCACTAAATGAGGTAGAGCTTTTTCGCATTTGGCTTCCAAACTCTGGAATAGCCTTCCTGATAACGTTCGGGGTTCAGAACACTGGATTGCTCACAGGTTAAAGACACATCTCTTTGGCCAAGCATTCAAATAATGCATCTCATAATCTTGTACTGCAGTTATATCTGATCAAATGCACATTATTATTCTTTAGTTTGGGTTAAACAAATACATTTTGCTTGGTTGGAACAGCAGCTACGCTAATTATGTCTCTATTTGTTTCTCTGTTTTTGCCATGTGATTGACATCCCCAGGGCTGGATTGGTAATCGGGCATACCGGGCATTTTCCCGGTGGGCCGACGCACTTAATGGTCTGAGAATGTTTTTTATTTTTTGCCAAGGACCATCACGCATGGACAGTGAGCAGCCAGTGGCCCATTGGTTTGTCTGCTGTATTGACAGCGTAAACATCCAATTACAATGCGCTATAGACGGAGCAATGAAGTATTTTGCTCTGCCTATATAAAGATCGCTTCACCCCAACTTCTTCCTCGTCGGCTTTTCCCACATTTTCACAACAGATTTATCAAGAACAGGCTTGCTCTGTGGTGAGTGATGTGGGCCAAAGAGCCAGGCAGGAGGAGGAGAGGAGAGTAGTTGAATCTGTAAAGTGCTTGATAGGGACTCGCAACGGAGGCAGGCATCTAACCTATCCTAATCTGTGTGCATGCATGCCATGAGTGTAGAATACATAACAAAGATGGGCACTCGAGTTAAGTGACTCGGACTCCAGTCGCATTTTTATAGACGTCAGACTTGACTCGACTCGAGGAAAAGGACTCCTGGAAATTTTAAAAGCAACTCGAGTCTTTTATCCTTAAATAACTGATATTCAAAAGGAAACAACAACAGAAACAGCAATGCTGCAAATGTAGTTATTTTTCATATTATCTATTTATAACCTATGACACTGACTGTTCAAACCAGATGTGACAAGATGTTTCTGATCTACATTTAGCATTATTAATCTGTAGGCTAAGAACATTGCAAAAAAAGAATCATGTCATTATAATTTGGAAAATTGTTGTTAGATGGCTAGGATAGGACTTAAACTTTGAAATGGTTAGTTATCTTTATTTTCTGCTCAAGATGAGAACGTTTTGATTATTGTAGCTACATTGTTTTTAGATAATGCTTTTAAGTAAAATATTAAAAGAGTATAGGTTTCAGGAGGACAACCCTGAACAGAAACAGGTTTTTTTTCTGTCACATGGCTTCACATGTGTCAAGATGTAAAAATGCAATACATGCAAAAAAAAAATTTTTGTTCGGACCTCTGCTTGGAAGAAAATATAGAGGCCGCGCCTCTTGGAACTTTAATTGAATACCCCTGACTTATATAATAAAAGATACTTTATTTGTATGGTTTTGTAATATCTGTGTCACATATTTCCTTGTGTGGAACATCGGACTCTTATTATAGAATTTCATTACAGAAAAACTGTTTTGAACATGGTAATGGATTAAAACATAGCCTATAAATAACAGGCTGGATGTACAATAACCTTACATCTTAACACCTCTTTTTATTTTTTATTTTTTAATAAAGCAGATCATAGAATATTTTGTCTATAGCCTATAAATCAGCTTCGTAAATAAGAAAGATTTCAATATATGAGGAGTCTAAATGAGATTTTTTTAGCGAGCCATTAAATGACTTGAGGCTCGACTCGGACTCGTGACCAAAGACTCGAGACTTGACTCAGACTCCAGCGATAAAGACTTCAGACTTGACTCGGACTCCAAGTTAAAGACTTGTGAACATCCCTGCATCCATAAACTCTTATTTTACTAAAACTAATCGTCCCCGCTCAGCTTGTTTTTGCGCCCCAAGTCAAGTCAAGTGTGTTCATAGAGGTTTCCATGGGCCAATGCGAATAAATCTAGATTTAAATTAAAAAAGACACAACATTGTCAGACCTGACGTTTTATTCTTATCCAAAACAATTATATGTGATATGAGAGTGATAGATACATACATACATACACTACCAGTCAAAGGTTTTTGAAAAGTAAGATTTTTAATGTTTTTTTAAATAAGTATTTTTTGCTCACCAAGCCTGCATTTAGTTGATCCAAAAAACAGCAAAAGCAGTAATATTGTGAAAATATTATTACAATTTAAAACAACTATTTTCTATTATAATATATTTTAAAATGTAATTTATTACTGTGATCATACATAGCTAAATTTTTCAGCATCATTACTCCAGTTCTGCAACGTCACATGATCCTTCACAAATCATTCTAATATGCTGATTTGCTGTTCAAAAAACATTTATTATTATGATTATATTATTATTATTATTACGTATCAAAATTTTAAACAGTTGATTAAATTTTTTTCGAGATTCTTTGATGAATAGAAAGATCCAAAGATCAGCATTTATCTGAAATAAAAAGCTTTTGGACCATTATACACCATACAATTCAAAAGCTTGGAGCTTTTTTTGGGGGAAGAAATGATAGAAATTAATACTTTTATTTAGCAAGTATGCTTTAAATTGATTGAAAGTGATGATAAATACATTCATAATGTTAAAAAAAAATAATTTTTTTTTCCATTTCAGATAAATGCTGTTCTATTCATCATCTGAAAAAATCTACTCAGCTGTTTTCAACTACTTAGTCAAAATATCACAATTAAAAGAACCAAAGACTTAAACTACTTCAGTCTCTGTGCATTTAATTTATTTAATACACGAGTTTCACAATTTGAGTTGAATTACTGTAATAAATGAACTTTTCCATATATATATATATAAATGGTGGTGGGCCGCCTGGACAAAAAAATGCCTGGGCCGATTTTTTGTCCCAATCCAGCCCTGGACATCCCGTGGTAACTATGATTTACACAAGCTTCAGTCTGGATCAGAACACCTGAGAAGAGATGATGCAAACCCCTCAGAGGACCTCAGTTGATGCCAACCCTGAAACAACTTACATACTGTAACTACCACATTTTGCTACAAGTTTGTTTGCTTCATATAATAATTGCTGTTAATAGGGTTCAGCGTCTGTTTGATTACGTCTTTAATTGATTTTTCCGTACATTTCTGCCATATGTACATTGACTGACAGTCACCACTGATAAACTACTACTAAATATTGTAGAAACTTAATTTTCTGTAAAGTTGCTTTTCAACAATTTGTATTGTCAAAAGCGCTATACAAATAAACTTGAATTGAAAACTTGAATGAATATATATAAAATATATATATTTATATTAACCTGCTCTGATCGCTTAGCCAGTTACAACCAAATCATTCTGTCATAGTCTAAGAGAAAAATCACATTTTAGCATATTTAGGAGACTGATGACATTAATTTAACCCTGTAAAGCCTAGAGTATAATATTTGATACACAAATTTCTAATGCCACTAAATTATCAATATGATGAATATTTACTGTATTGAAGCAACTTAGGTTTACTTGATTATACATACATCATTTGTTTTTAGAAAATTCAATGAATAATATGAGCATTAAATATCATGCATCAGGCTATTGTGGATCAACCAAAATAATTTAGGATCAACAAAAAAGGTTCTTTGTTATTTAAAGAACACTTTAAGTACTTATTTGATACCATGCAAAAACTAGTGTCATAACCAACAGTTCAAACATTACTAAAGACAAGTGAACAGTCAGTAATAAAATAAGAACAAATAAACAAATTACAAGCATAGATAATAAAATAGAACAAATTACAAACACTGTTTAATTAACCTTAGTCATTAAAACACAACTTCTGTCATTAATTACTCACCCTCGTGTCGTTTCAAACCCATAAGACCTTCGTTCTTCTTCGGAACACAAATTAAGATATTTTTGATGGAATCTGAGAGCTGTCTGACCCTGCATAGACAGCAATACAACTGAAATGTTCCCAAGTCCAGAGATGTAGCAAGGAAATCTGTAAAGTAATCCATGTGACATCAGAGGTTCAACCGTAATTTTACGAAGCTACGAGAATACTTTTTGTGCGCAAAAGAAAAAAAATAACGACTTTATTCAACAAATTGTCTCCTCCGTGTCACCCTGTAGCACCATTTTGGATAGTATCCGCTGGACGTAAACATTCGTATGCTGTTCTGTGACAGTTGCGTCACACGGATACGCTGTTTCCGTTCAGATCAAATCACAACAATGTACGAAACAGATTCGGTGTGACGCAGCTGACACAGAACAGCATACGTAGTTTACGTCCAGCTGATATTCTCCAAAATGGCACCAGGAGGAGACGAATTGTTGAATAAAGTCTTTTTTTTTTCTTTTGCGCACAAAAAGTGTCCTCGTAGCTTTGTAAAATTACGGTTTAACCCCTGATGTCACATGGACTATTTTACAGATCATTTCTGGACTTTGGGGGGGCAAATTGTTAGTCATGATGTTGGCCCCGCTGCAATTGGAGCGCTTAGCCAAGCGCTAAATACCCTCAGCGTGTTTTTGCAGCGTTGAGCAATTTAACCAATCACATCTGTTGATTTCTTAAATGCAATGGCCAATCAGAAACGATTTGTCAGAATTCACTCACCGTTGAAAGCGGCGCAGTTTTTAAGTGCAGTTTTACACGCTCATGAATCATCTCATGACTAAGTGCAGACGCGATGTAAATAAGAGATTCATTGTGCAGTTTAGAGAGCTTCATTGATTATAACATAACTTTGTAAGATCGCAATGAACGAAGATGAGTGACGCTTTTTAGTGATAAAGGGAGCACGCTTTGCGCATTTTCTAGGGTATAATCCATTCAGAATTTGTATGAAACTTTTGTTTTTCGGACACATAGGCTACACCCTGCAAAGTTTCGGGAATGACATCCGCATATTTATGCAGGGATTCACTCTCAAAATAGCGGTGATTGGCAATGGAGGGAACATAAAATAGCCTATGTTGATTTAATTCTGGAACCGATCCTGGCCAAACCTCCACAGACAGCATGTGTCCCGAGTAAGATCTAATTCATGGACCAAAAGCGTGTGTAAACTTTATTGAGATCGGGACATATCAACCAGTAATTTCATTTCATTTCCAGAAACGGATGGTAGAAAGTTCAGCTTTCTGAATGGTATGCGATTTATGACAGAATATAGTCCCACAACTGATCGTTTATTGTTTCCTCACGATTCTCGCCTTTGGTAACAATGATTCAAAATGGAAACATTTCAAGTGACACGAGAAAAAGACACGGAATACTTCAGTGAACAGAAAAGCAGCGTGCACATTTCTGGTTAAAAATGAAAGTCCATCAACTGACAAACGGGAAGCATCACCATTCAAGTCAGCAGAAAGAGCCAAAGCTAGTCCACAGTTTACAAAACGGTCGCAACCTCTTTAAGTTATTCTTGACTGTGTTGGATTGACTGCTTTGATGCGTTGCAATACGGTAGGGCATTGTTTTGGGCTTACATCAAAAAAAATTCTTTGTTTTTAATTTATTTTTTATTATTATTATTATATTGTGATGATCGTCCGAAGGCTTCATCATCGTCGCCTGGAAACAAGCGAGGAGCACCTGGCCATCATCAACACAGGCTGATCGGTCACAGCTGCACCTCATCAGGCGGTGGCTACATAAGCCACGCAAGCCCTGCCGTCTAGGAGATTCCTCCATGAGACTGAGCACTAACTCGCCCTCTCATTTTCCCGACAGAAAGCAGCATGTGACCGACCAGCCCCACAGGAGCACTGCACGGACCCCCTGCACTGGGAAGACGGAAGAGAGCAATCACTGCACCGGAGCACCTACCTGGACCTTTATCACTAGCACCCCTCACCCCAATAAATCCACACTCCGGGGTATTGATTGAGATTACTTCTCGTGTGATTCTTCACCCCGTTACAATGGTGGAGAATGCAGGCAAATCAGTGAAGAATCACCGACAAGCGATCTTCACCTCACCTTTTTCCTTGTTTTTGTCTCCGGTTTCTGTCACAGGCGAGCACTTCCCACCATGACGAAATCCTCCAGTGGCGCAACGAGAATTTCAACGAGAGAGGGCCTGGCCCGGACGTTCCGGACGTTCTGGCTGCCGAGGGGATGGAGGAGCACGACTGTGTCTACAGTACGGACACTCTGGAGCATTTTTAGCAAGCCGACACTAAACCGGGGCCTCTCAGCGCCTCTACCTGTTTGAGGTGAGAACACAAGAGGATACCAGCTCCACACGAAGGCTATAGAATCTAGCGAACCCCAGTAGGATGCAACACTTCTAGTTGAGTGAGCTCGCAGCCTGAATGGGCGGGGCACACCCTGTGCCTGATAAGCCAGGGTGATGGCATCCACTATCCAGTGGGTCATCCTCTGCTTTGAGATGGCATTCCTCTTCTGCCGGCCTCCGTGACAGACAATGAGCTGGTCTGAGGTTCTGAAGCTTTGCGTCTGGTCTACGTAGCATCTTAAGGCTCGGACGGTACAGAGCAAAGCTAGGGCTGGGTCTGTCTCCTCCGGGGGCAGCGCTTGCAGGCTCACCACCACTGAAGGGAGCAGTGGGAACCTTGGGCACATATCCAGTCCGGGGTCTCAGGACAACGTGAGAGTCTGCCGGCCCAAACTCTAGGCACGAATCGTCGCCAACCGAAAATGCGTGCAGGTCCCCTACCCTTTTGATGGAGGCCAATGCAAGCAGGAGCAGTGTTTTCATTTAAATAAACTTTAGCTCAACTGACTGCAAAGGCTTAAATGATCCATGCTGTAGTGTTTTAAGCACCAGAGACAAGTCCAGAGGGGCCTTGGAGGACTTAACTTCTCGCCCCCTGAGGACTGATGACAAAGGTCATGCTTCCCTACCGCTCCCTTCCACGGGGTCATGTTTGTCACAGCGACAAGCTCTCACCAAAGTGATGGTGTCAACTTTGGGGTAGGTCACCTAGAACCTCCGTGGCCCGTCCAGGGACCAGACATGAAGTTTCCAGAGGTCTGGACGTGGGTGCCCCGTCCCTGAGTCAGTAGATCCTTCCTCCGAGGAATCTGCCAGGGAGGGGCTGTCGGGAGTAGCATTAGTTGCGTGAACCAGGTCTGAATGGGCCAATACGGCGCCACAAGCAGGACCTGCTCCTAGTCCTCATTTATTGAAGGGGGACCTTGCACAGTGTCTGTGCGAGAAGGCTCACTGGGGGAAACGCATACTTGCGTAGGCCCTGCGGCCAGCTGTGTGCCGGTGCGTCCGTGCTGAGTGTTCCCTCGGTCAGGGAGTAGAACACCTGGCAGTGAGAGGTTTCTGGAGAGGTAAACAGGTCTACCTGA
Organism: Sinocyclocheilus anophthalmus; assembly: GCA_018155175.1. NCBI lineage: Eukaryota > Metazoa > Chordata > Actinopteri > Cypriniformes > Cyprinidae > Sinocyclocheilus > Sinocyclocheilus anophthalmus. The sequence goes on from JADLZN010000033.1 coordinate 12,117, forward strand.
GTGGCTCTGAAACGTCTCCAAATCAGCTGGACCATATGGGGATGGAGTCTCCATTCTCCTGGGGGCGTAGCTCGTGACAGCTCGTCAGCCTTACAGTTGAGCAGACCCGGAATTTGAATGGCATGAAGTGACCTCAGAACCTTCCGACTCCAAAGGAGGAGGTGGCGGGTGAGTTGCAACATGCGACGGGAGCGTAGACCACCTTTTCGGTTGATGTACGCAACGGTCGCCGTGTTGTCCGTTCGGACCAGCACGTGCTTGCCTCGTAAGCGCCCTTTGAGACGGTTCAAGGCAAGGCGCACTGCTAACAACTCTAGGCAGTTGATGTGCCAGTGCAGTTGGGGACCCGTCCACACCCCGTGTCCCCCCAGCCAGTGGTGAAGGCATCCGTGTAAACCACAGCATGCCTGGAGACCTGCTCCAGGGGCACTCCTGCCCGGAGGAACGCAAGGTCTGACCACAGGGTGAAGGTTTGGTGACAGGCCGGTGAACGTGGTCTGCATTGCCGCCCCCCTCGCGGGACTCGGCCATGAAGCCAGTGCTGGAGCGGTCTCATATGAAGCGTCCCCAGTGGTGTAACTGCCGCTGCCATATGCCCCAGGAGCCTCTGAAATAGTTTCAGTGGGACCGCTGTCCTGCCCTTGAATGTATTCAAGCAGTTCAGCACCGACCGCGAATGTTCCTCTGTGAGGCGTGCTTTCTGTTCGACCGAATCCAACTCCATACTGAGAAGAGAGATCCTCTCCCGGGAGAGTTTGCTCTTTTCCCAGTTGACCTGAAGGCCCAACCGGCTGAGGTGCGAAAGCACCAAGTCCCTGTTTGCACATAACTGATGCTGAGACTGAGCTAGTATGAGCCAGTCATCGAGGTAGTTGAGAATGCGAACGCCCTGCTTTCTCAGGGGAACAAGGGCTGCCTTCGCAACTTACGTGAAGACACGGGGCAACAGGGACAGCCTGGAGGGCATGACCTCGTACTGATATGCTCGTCCTTTGAACGCGAACTGCAGAAATGGTCTGTGGTGTGGAAGGATCGACATATGAAAGTACGCGTCCTTCAGGTCGATCGCTGCAAACCAATCTCGGGGACGGATGCACCCGAAGATGCGTTTCTGCGTCAACGTCTTGAACGGTAACCGGCTAAGGGCCCGGTTCAAGACACGCAGATCCAAGATTGGTTGTAACCCACCGCCTTTCTTGGGAAAAATGAAGTAAGGGCTGTAAAACCCTGTATTCATATCGGTTGGAGGGACCGGCTCTATCGCATCCTTCGCCAGTAGGACTGCGATCTCCGCACGCAAGACAGGAGCATCGGCCGCATTCACTGCAGTGAAGCGGATGCCACTGAACTTGGGAGGACGCCGGGCGAACTGAATCACATAGCCAAGGCTGATGGTCCGCAGAAACCAACGAGATGGGTTGGGTAGCGCAAGCCAGGCACCCAGACACCGTGCAAGCAGGACCAGTGGAACCACCGACGTACCCGCAGTGGGGCAGCGCGGTGGAACACAGGAACCCAACATCTGCGCTGTGAGCAGACCAAAGAGGGGTCTGAGTGTGCGGTGCAACGCTTAGCTGGTTCCACAGTTTGGCAGAGGGTGCGTGAGTATGGCCTTTGATAGCACTCTCGAACCGCCCACTGCTGCTCGCTGGCGACAGAGGAGGATGAGTGTGGTCCGGTGTTTGGTCCGTCCACGACTCTCCGTGCTCTCCTGGGACCCAGAGATAGAGAAAACCACTCTCTCGTCGAGATTTTCTAGATTCTCCACCCGGCCCTCCTCCGGTGGAGGGAGTGGTGCATTCACCATCTCCAGAAGAGCAGATCCCTCCATATCAGGGTCGCCCGTCTCAGGGCCACTTGCTCTTTCGCTCCTGCGTGAGGCAGCGATCAGTCACATGCCACGTGGTAAAACACGTGCTGCGGCTTCGTGACCATCACCCGGCACCAGGTAACGACTGCATCCAGAAACTCACGGGTGAAACGGCATCTTTAAAAAGACTATCCATCGTCTTTACAAAGACGCACCCGGTTATTGTACTCTTTTAGAGAAATTGGCTTTTTTAGGGAAATGCTCTTTTACGTGCTGAGGCGCACAGGGGAGAAGGCCGCTTGCAGCACGACAGGGGTAGTGCAGTCTGAAGTGCGCAACCCACTCAACACATAGGAACGACCACCGCTGAAGCGCCGTCCACCAACACAAAAAGCTCCCAAGAGTGCGCTAGACTCGTCACACATGAAGCAGTTTTGTAGGAGCAGAACAATCTTTTTATGCTCACGCTGTGATCAGCGGCAGCTGGATACAATCATCGTATGCCAATGTGCATTGGCTCGTTTAGTTTACACTCGAAGTAGATTGTAATCTCCAAACGGATCCCAATTCGTCGTTCACCGACGTGACTCGAAGTGACCGACTGAAAGGACTAGTTCATTTAACAGTGTTAGGGGGGGTGGGCGTTATTTAATTACAAAATAAATGTAACTGTAATCCATTTCAGTTACCGAGAAAAAAAAAGTGTAATTAATTAAATTACAGTTACTTGTGAAAATGTTAAAGATTACAAAGGGGGTTACATCTGAAAATTTTCTGCAAAAAGCTTGGAATATGTTAAATAATATTAATTTGCTGCTTTGCCTGTTTTTGATGTGCATGATGCCTTCTGCCATTTGAAGGCTGTTTAGTAAAGAGATGCTATAAAATTCAAAGGCGAATTTACACTTACATCAGTGATACCACACAAGGGACAGAGCCCCATTTTGGAATTCCCACCTTGCTCCCTTGTCACATTAACTAATATAATATTCATGAGTCAAATCCACAAACATGATGTAACGTCCCCTCCCACATTTTCTCGCCTCTTTTGTACCATCATGGCGGCCGCCAGGAGACATAAAGAAGCCATGAGAGAATGGCAACGTCAGTGGGACAGGGAAGCTAACGGATATTAGAAACCATAGAACATGTACTTTTAAGTTGCAGAAGTTATGAAGAGCAGAGGAGAAATATGATGGAAGAATTAAGAAGAGACGGGTTGGTAGGGACAGGTATTAAAGATATACTGCAAAGTGGGGTGATTAGACAAAGCAGGAAAAATATTTGTAATTTCTTAATTAGAACGAGTTTGATGAGGAAAATATGATTGTGGAAAACAAGCTGGAGGAAATAAACTGGAATAACATCACAGGAGAATAATTCAGAAGATGGCGGAAATGCAATGCTCTTGGATGCAAGCCGCCGTTAAACCTCGAAGAAGAAGACAGGAGACATAAACGCATGGCACCGTCTCAACCGGGGTTTTTACCTCTTAAAACGAATATGGATGGCAGCATTTTGGATGTCAAACGGCGAAAGCGTGTGAACAAAAATAAGAAAAAGAGTATGGAATAAAGTCAGTGATATCCAGGATGTGGAGGAGTTTCTGGATGACGTGTGGCTTCAGGAGAGAGCCACAGGGTGAGCATATTAAAGAAAAAAATAATATAAATTATTAGTATTTGTCTAATAGCATATACATGGTATGCCTTATTCCAGTACTCCATATACAAAACCCTAATTTTGGCAGTATGTGGTTGTGTACAATATGATGTGTTGATGAGCGTCACATGGCTGGTATTTAGTTAGGACATTCTTTAGAGCAGGCCTGTCCAAACTCAGTCCTGGAGGGCCGGTGTCCTGCAGAGTTTAGCTCCCTAATTAAAACCCTAATTAAACACAGCTGACCACTAACAGGCTCTTACTAGGCATATAAACTTCCAGTCAGGTGTGTTAAGGCAAGTTGGAGCTTAACTCTGCTGGACACCGGCCCTCCAGGACCAAGTTTAGACAGCCCTGTTTTAGAGAGTCATCAAGTTTGTTTTGCATTAATATAATTGAAGTTTAGAGTATCCTTATAACATTTCTCTCTAGTGTTTGATTTTGGTAAAGGGCATAATATTAATATTTCATTGATTGCTCCTTGTGGGGGTTTGAACCTACAACCTTTCAGTTAACAGCATTAATTTTGAACCACTAGGCTACACCACCTCATCGGTTCATGATACAGTCAGCTAAGAGATTCTAAACAAACACTGACCGATTTTTTTGTCTCCTTTCTTCATCCATAGGGGGTTGATTTCTGAAAAAAACAGATGAATCTCTCTTCTTTGTGGACACTGGTGAAACAGATGAAAAAGATACACAACCACGTAAGTGTAAAAACTCTTTTCTTTATATACTAAGTAATCATTTTTTCCAGTGCCACCCATAACTGCTATTCTTGTTATTAGAGACAACAGTCAAGAAAGGTAAAAACTTGAAACCTTTGTGGATAGATCTAATTCTTCAGCTGGATTCCCACATACCTGCCCCAAAAAAGTGAGTACAGTACGACTGCTGCCTGAAAGATTTACTTTCAAAATGACATGTAGCCTGCATCCTCTTCTCAAGGGAGCCTCTGCCCGTTGATGATCTCATCCTTGCACTCCCAGTATTTCTTTGGGAATGTGAAGATAAAATAATGGGTCTTGGAGGGCTGTTGTGTGAACGGCCTTTCAAGATCTGAGGGCATTTTCTCAAAATTTGGATTGAGATTGTTTTTTGGTGTTTCACTTTTTCTTTTTTCTTTTTTTTCTTTTCGCCAAAAGAAATGTTATCTAGACAACAAGGTGATGATATAATGGTGAAATAATATATTGCAGTTAAATAACAGCATATGAGATGTGCACACAACTGCTGAAATTAAATTAACTGTTGTATGAAATGGCTATCTGATGGTGTGTCGATACTGATTATTAGTTTGGGGATTAATATTTAATTATAAGCATATCATGTCTTCGCTGTAGATTTAAAAGTCAATTTGGTTTGTATAGCACTTTTCACAATATGCATGTTTTTCCTGCAGCTTTATAGAAATGTAATGGTGTTAAAATCGAATGCCTTACAGTCGTATTTAGCAGATTAGAGCTGGGCTATAGTAGTTTACGTTTTGCGGCAACATAAACAGTCAAGCAGTTGAGATTTACTTGAGTACTTACATAAATAACTTTATATAGGGTCCTGTGCAATGATCTAGACAAGCACACTGCCAAAATTTTCTAGCATATATTACTTTGCGTTATACACTGTAATTATACTGTATATGCAGGTAAAGTTGGATATTCTATATATCCAACAATATATCTCTAAGCGATAATTTAGTTTATATTTTGTGGTGATATAAACAAGAAATCAATTGAGATTTGATATAAAGTGGTGTTAAATATTAGCTGGAATTTGTACTGCACCACATATTAGGATGATTTGATAATCTCCAACCGCATTTTTTAGGGATGCACCACGATATTATCGGACCAATATCGGAATCGGCCGATGATGTCTTTAAATGTAAATATCGGCCCGATATGAAAAATTATGCCGATATGTCTTGCCGATAAGAGGAATACATTAACTCACATGTGCTAGTGATTAGATCACGTCAGCATTGTGGCTCATTCTTGAAGCAAAGTTTTGCCTGAATGGTGATTACATTCACTGTTTTTGGATTGCCTCATTTAAACTGAGAATGCACGTTGACCCTTTCATGTATGATAGAGTAAACAGTAAGCACTTGCAGTGGCAGCCTCCCCCGGGTCCTAATGCCCGCTCTGTAAGGAGTTTTAATTCTGTAGGGGGGCGCTGTTGGCCTACTTCTAATAAAATTAAAGCAAAATACACAAATAATATTTAGACTGTTTCTGATTAAATAAAGCAGTAATTGATGCCATAAAATCATGAGTATGTTTTGATTTAAAGGTCAGAAGCTAAGGGGGAAAAAAACAAGCAAAAAAACAAAACAAACGACACTTAAATTAAATACATTTTATATACTGTATACTGATTTATTCATTAATGTGTAGTGTTAGATTTTTTAAACACATGAGATCGAAAGGATTTCAGAATGTTTACAACTCTTGCTTTAGACCATCGGTTCCCAACTTCTCGGTGGCCCAGACTGCCGCAGGGGTGCGCGAGAGAATGTTGTTGATACTCTGTGGATTTTTTGAAGGGGCAAGTGAAAGAGAATTTTACTTGCCCGACCGGACAACTAATCTAATCTAATTAAAACATCGAATTAGGGAAGCACCAAAATTTCGTCGAGAATGACTCTGATTTTATTACACTTGGTGTAAACGACAATTCATAATGGATAATCAATAGTAACAAGGTCGCGGCAGTTGAGACTCACGTGAGACAATCTCATGGAGAAATCGAAACAAATGAACACAACTGCACACAGAAGAGAAGAAACATACTGCGGTAAAAATTTAGTTTTTATATTTATTACATTAAGCCTAGCCAAATTAATTAACATGACATGACTAAGAGAGTGCAGTTTTCCCCGAAAATCAGTACGATTGTAAATTCGACATTGATTTTAAACAAGACTTCAAACGAGTAGTTAATATTAAGTGACTTAGGGCATACATTTTAGTACAATAATGTCAATGTGACTGTTTTTGCTCGATTTGTTTAACGAAAATAGTTCCAAACAAACTTAGCAGCAGAACTGTCGCGCATCTCTGAGCAACACACAGCGTCAGCGGTGTTTCGTTAGGCTACTGAATGATTCGCATTTTTGAATTAATAATTTGAGTCAATGATTCAGTGGTCCATTCATAAAGACAGGTGCTTGCTTCATTCTTGAATGAATCAGCAGTCTGAACGAATCATTTGAATGAATGCCTCAATGACTCACTCATTAAAACAGTCACTTGCTGCCACCTGTGCTGGCTGTTACTTTCAAATTTAAAAGTACTTTTTTTTTTTTTTTTTTTTTACAACTTTTCATATTTGTAAATAAAAAAACCTGATGTAAAACACCAAGCTTACAGCATTATTTAGGCTGTTGTAATTTTGCAGTGTTAATGCATTCATGCTACATTTCAGCTTCATTAAATTGTCTGTGTAAATGCATCTAAATACCACTCCAGCTGCTTCTGTTTCTTCAGCAGTGGGAAATTTGGTTTTGTATGATGCTGCTAAAAAGAACATTATTTTGTGTATTTTGTGTCATGAAATGTGTTTATGCGGTTTAAGGTTCAAAAAACACATTATTTTCCACATACTGTACATTATTGTTTCTCCTCTATGCCCCGCCTTTCTGAAACACATAGATTTTTACAAAGCTCATCATTCTGAAAAGTGAGGTGTGCTCTGATTGGCCAGCTATCCAGTGTGTTGTGATTGGCCGAATACCTCAAGCATGTGACGGAAATGTTATGGCCCTTACCATATTGTGATGATGCACTGTCAGGCCAGAGCGATGATTCAAAAACATGAAAACCCATTATAAATGAGGCATTCGTTGCATCCAGTGGGGACATAATTATGGATTATCATGACTTTATACTGTCTTTTTACGCGTTGCGTCGCGCCGCGTAAACATAAAACCATGTCTGCATTTGTGATTGGAGAAATGACAAACAACAAGCGCTACTCTACACTGCCCCAAAAAACTCGCTTTAAATATATAAAATATAAAAACTCTTTAAATATATAAAACTTAACCACTGATTTCTAGTCGTGTCCATTTTTTGGAAGGCCAAACAAAAGTAGTTCCGCTTTCACAACGAAACACAGCGTCACACACGGCGGGCCTAGCGTGAGCCGAGCCAGGGGAAAAGTGAGACGCCTGAGGGCTAGAGTGAGCAGGGAGGCGGCGGATCGACTAAGGATGACGGTCCGGATTGCTTTCGCAACCACATGTGACGACCCATCTGGCCTCCGCTTCGTCCACCAGTGGAAAGCCGATCCGTCGATTCCACAGCGCAAAGTTTCTTGTATTGTCCTCCGCAACCAGCACGGACCAAGCTCTAGGCATGACGAAGCGGTAATCGTCCTCTTTTGGAAGACCAAACCAAGTAGTTTCGCTTTCACAACGAAACACACAGCGCCTTCACAACATGGCGGCGGCGGCAACAATACTACAGTGGGAATAAAAGTTACGCCTTCTTTCTTTTGTGAACTTTGGGCGGCGTTATGCAAATCTTCCCACATAGTTACATAGTCATGTGGGGGCGTGTTAGAACACGTTTTAGGGTAGGTGATCGGCATCATATGAACCCCGTTACTACTGATTTAATTTGATTGGGTAACAGCCTATAGAGCTTATGCTATTAGTGAACTTATTCATAACATGTAAGAATTTGACTAATGAAAGATGACAGATGCATTTAATAAGGTTAGGGGGGAATGCCCTTTTTATAGGCAAAAAAAAATTAAAAATACAAAGACCTGAAAATCAATTTAAATAAATTTTAGTATGCAGTAACTTTAGTCATATAAAACTATTTCCCACCAATAAAATTGTGGCCAGTGAAAATGCTGAGTGGCTAGTAAATTTGGAAACCACTAGCCACAGTGGCTGGTGATCAAAATAGTTAATGTCAAGCCCTGTATACAGTGAATACTTGTATTTATACTTGTATTGCAGTAAAAAATGTGCTGTTTAACCGGAGTACGGTGGTGGGGGTACTTGACATGTGTCAAACACTAGAAAGGGGTGCATGCTGCAAAAAGTTTGGGAACCACTGCTTTAGACCATCTACAAATGTTAAATCTTAAAATAAAATGTTAAGGTTACCACTGCATCTTTCTGAAAAAAAAATGCAGTGATTAATATATAGTTTATTTAGTTATTTTCAAATCTTCAATGTACTGTCGTTATAAAATAACTTTATTATTGTTTAATTCTAACAAATAAATTAGAACCAAAATTAAAAATAATTATATATCGGCCAAAATGAGTTGAAAATTAATGGCATATCGGATATCGGTAAAAATCCAATATCGTGCATCCCTAATTTTTACGAGGCCCAATTCTCCTAATGTCCTTTTAGTGTCTTGGCGTTCCAGCAGCCCAATGATAAAAAGCAGCGGCGCATATTGGAGAAAGCAACAAAGTTGGCAGCCATGGGTGTGTTGCCACGGAGAGAAAATCTTCTTCAACTCCGAAGGGCTGCGGCGACCTCTGGGGTGTCAGTTAAAGAACATCCAGTGGCCAATAATAATCCAGATAGAGCATGTTATGACCTGTGGAGTGCAGGCAGTGAGCAGTTAGTATTTTTTTAATTATCGACGTCATCTGGTAAAATTTTTATTTGTGAGCAGGATTTTGACAGCACTGAGAACTCCAGTGCCTGAGCGCAGGCGTACAATGAGTCCTTTCCTGCTAAAAAATACTATACTAGGATTACAGAATCAAGAAGTAGCTATCTAAAGTAGAAATGTTCATCTTTCAGATTTATTTCAAAAGTTATTTATCAAATTGATTCACTTTTAAACTGGTTCTCATTTAGTGAATATTATGTGAAAAATTAATTTCATTGCTGCAGTTATTACGCATATGTTATTTTTTTTAGTAGTGATGTGATATACATTGACTTTAAATCGACCAGCAGCCACCTTGTCCTCTGTGGTATTGACATTGGCAATAAAAAAATCCAAATCAGTCAACCACTAGATTTAGGTGTTGTTGTGGTCATGTGCTGAATTTTAATTGTTCTCTACTTTATAAAGAGACCAGAGAGACTAAATGAGAAACCTTCGTTTCTTCCTGCGATTGAAGTTATCGCTCCCGGAGGTTCATACAACCCAGACTTCTTTTCTCACCAGGTAAAATGCTACCTGTTTCAGCTACTCAAAGCATATTGTATCAGAAACATAGAGGTGCTCCGATTGCATCGTCACTACAGTTTATAATTTGCATTTCTTTTTAAATCTTGCCAGTCTTTAAACCATTCTGCCGCTCTACGCGCTCTCCTAGAGTCGCTCATAGCACACCATAAGGCCACCTTCACATACAGCTCATGGAATCAGGCTTTTGTTGTGTGTAAGCTATTGTGCAACAATTGCCCCGTTGTAAAAACAAAAATGCACTGCATGATCAAACATTTAGGTGAAGAGTCACCTAAGAGGGGAATTCCCCCCCCATTTTCAAAAATTTAATTCAGGCCCTGAATGAATGTCAAAAAATCGGAGCGTCACAATAAATAAATCCACATGATAAAAAGAAGGCTTCAAAAAGATAGGTATCGTTGATCGTATCGGCAGATACTGATTTCTGTGATCGGCCTCAAAAATCCTATCGGAGCACCCTTACAAAATCACTGATTTGATAATCACCATGATTAAAAAGCATTGAAATCAATGTGTGCGTTTTTCTAGGACCTGCTTCGTGAGGCCCATGAGGTAGAGGTCAAGAAGCTGAAAGCGGAGGAAAAGTTGGCACGTCAGCTGGCTGTGAATGAGGATATCGCCACTGAGGTACAACCTCTAACCATATACTAGCAGGTTTGGCCACATTAGCAAACGTTTGCAAGTTAAAAAATATCTATTGTAAATAGTGTAGTGATGTATGAAGCACAGCTCACACAGAAGTCACTTTCAAGCCAAACAACTTTTGCAGCAAATTTGCATGACCAACTGAATCTGATGTGAGATCCCTGAGTGAAATGAATGGATCCCACCTGCAAAAATCTGTAGAACAACAGTAAATGTGACCACGTATTTACCATGACTTGGCATGACATAACGTCTCACGTAATTTTTCTGTCCTAACCAAAAGGTTTACAGTCTACAATAATAATTACATTTGCAAAACTGTGTAATATTCAGAAGAAAATACTGTATCTCACAGTGTAATGCAGTCAGATTGTTTTCTGTGTGAAGAATGAATCAAGCATTGCAGGTGTTAATCTGACAATTATTTGGCCTCTCCAGATACACTGTTTTACTGACACTTTGTTGGAAAAGAGCAAATATTGGCTTTCCTTAAAGGGTTGTTTAGGACTGTCTATTCCTGTACCATATTCTTGCCCTGCATAAAAAGCTATGTTGTTACTAAAACACTTTGATTGATGAAGTTCTGCTGTTCTTTTGACTGGAATTGGATTCCGTAGGTTCCAGGCACCTGAGCTAGATGTTCAGCTTAGCAATGAGCTTGCCAGCTCTCTTCGCAGTCTAAAGGTATGTTTAACTGTGCCTGTGTTGAGCTCTTATTGAGTTGCAGTTACGATATTTGTAATAATGTGTGTTTCTTTGTCATGCAGCCAGAGGGCAGCATCCTAAAAGACAGATTTAAGAGTTTACAGAAGAGAAACATTATTGAGGCCAGAGAAAGAGCCAAGTAAGTTCAGTGTTTTACTGCTTTATTTGTATAAAATCAATGAAGATGTTAAAGTGGTGTTAGCTGCAATGATTTCAGTTTAAGTTCCATTTTTTTTGTATTCATTTTCCTGTCCTTCTTTCAGGTTTAAGAGGAAGTACAAGCTGAAGTATTCAGAGAAGAGGGCCTTCAGGGAGATACAGTGACCGCACAGTTATGTGTTACCTTTCAGTCCTCTAACAAATGATGGTGTGCTATTTATGTTGCAATAAAAAAAAAGTTATATTCCAACAACCCCTTGTTGCCACGGTGTCCTGTTGTTGCCATGGAGATAAAAAAGGTATAAAGTACACTTCAAAAGAAATTAAATAATTTTTTTTAAATCCTAACATTGTTGTAACAATTTAAAATGCTGAATAAAAATGTATTTGTGTGATAAGTCTACACCACTCACTGAGTATGAGGAGGTGGTGGATTGTTTCAGTGCCATTATCTTAAGCTTTAATTAAGGCCCCTGCCGGGAAAACGAGGGCTTTTCCCCCTTGCTTCTCCCCTGGTATGTGCAGCCAAAGCTGATTATCATGCAATCATGGATGGAAATGTAATCTTACCTAAAGAGACGTCTTCCCTGGTCATCATCTCCTCTCTGATCCTTGCTGTCCGCCGGAGCGTCTCTCCAGTTAATCCTGTTCTGTTGCACATGCCAGATTCACCTCAGCGAGTTCCTGTTAAGCTTTTTATATCGGTGAAGGATGTTTATGACAGACACACTAATTTAATTTATAGAGGTGTTTTGTCATTATAATCAAGTCGTCTTCTGTAAGCTTTTAAGCAGTTGCCAGTCCTAGACACTTCTTTGAGGGGGGGGGGGGGGGGTGGCCCGAGGCCAAAAGTTTGTCAGGGGGGGCGCCCTGTCAATGCATATCATAAGAGACCCCAAACTGACCCCCAACACAGGTAAGCTGGCTTTTGCTAGTTTGAAAGCTTAATATTTGGCAATGGTTTCGTGACGTTGTTGTGCCCGTCACTAAAAAAAAAAAGGAAAGAGAGCGAACTGAGCTGGATGTTGACATCACTGAATCAACAATGAACTAACTTTAGCTGAAAATGGACTGTTTATCTATTGTCTTTTTTAGAGCTGCTTTAAAGCAGAATTTAATTGTGTTTGCATTGAAACGTTATTGTCCTCTTTAACTCTGTAAAGCTGCTTTGACACAACCAAAATTGTATAAAGCGCTATATAAGTGACTTGACTTAACGCTTTCTTGTTCTTTCCGAGAAGTTGAAACCGTAATCCTTTTGCCTATAGCCAGTCTTCAAGAACGCTAAAAGGACTCATCTATCTTCCATTTGACCTCTCCGAACGAAAGGAAAAAACTTGACCCTCAACACGTGGCGCTCGGCACTAGTCTTTGGTGAGACTTTGTTTATTGGATTAAAATAAAGGAACCCCTCTCCACCGAGCACGTTCCCTTTTTTTTTTTCTATGTCCTATCTACTTGTTTTTCTTTCTTTGGATTTTTAATAAAAAAAACTAAACTTTGGGTCTACGTGTCCTGCGATGTAGGCTAACCGGCGCTTGTGACAGCACTTGAACTATTATGGCCCTTCATTTGGTGCAGGGTGATTTCTCTTTGTCCCATGTAATGTAAGTCGCATTGGATAAAAGCATTTTCTAAATGACTAAATGTAAATGTAACAGTCAGTTAAACAATTAAAAAGAAGACGATTACAAATAATTTAATAAACAAATGTAAAAATAAAACACTGTATGCACTGCCATTAATTCATCTTCACCATATGAATTATATAAACAGTAAAATGATTGCTATTAAAGTTACTAGCTATTCAGAAGAGCAGAGAACAATTATTGTGTTCTTTTGTTGTTTAAGTAACATTAAATGACAGACAGCAGGAGGTTTATTAGGCTGGGGCTTAGAATCAAAACGACCGAATGCATGATCAATGATAGACTGACAGCAGTTAATGTTACTTTCCCAAAATTGATTTGGTTACTACGACATAACCTCACCGCATTCAAGTGAAAACCGAGCACAGACCGACATTTGGGTATATTTTGTGGGTGATATTTATCCTATAAGCCACAGCACTGAGGCCCAAAGAGCCTATACTTGTGGGGCCGTGTGGTCACGCTTCTCCTGATCCCACAGGAGAAAAGCGGCCTGGGGAACAGTGGTTCGCTCTGGGTGTCGAAGCTCAAGAATCCACTTTTCCTCATTTTTTTTGTAGCAGAGCAGGTCATACAGACCGTTGATTATTACATTGCATAACTATTTCACATTTTGTTTGACGTGACTTGGAATGTACGTATAGGAGGGAGCTGCAGGGCCAGGTTCGCTAAACTGGCAACATTTTCTGAGGGGTATGGGCAAGATCAGTGTTGCGGCCGCCCCTGTAGATTCTAGCCCCTAAATCCAACGCGCGCACACAGAAAACTTTCTTGTAAGTTACGGGACCAAGAAAGCGGCCATTAGCTAGCTGTGTTCATGGGACCAGTAACAAGCTCATCAGGGTTGAAAAAAGTGACAAGGTGTACGAAGGCCCCCTCCCCCTCAGTATTTCAATACCAGAAACAGGTAAGGGAGTGGAAAAAAGAAAAGCGGAAATGTGTTGCTATAACGCCTCCCCTTTAACTCTGAGAAATAGAATGGGTTGCCCATAAGAATGGGTTCTGTGTCCTGGCCTGATTTGGACTGCTGGGTTGAACATAAAATTTGGATGGACAATGCACTTCTTACAGCTAAACCATGACAAGAACCAAAATGTTAGTCATTTGCCCCCCAGATGTGACCATCTGACGATACTTCGAATCATAACTTGGTTCTCATCCTCGTCCAGGTACGCTTCGAAATGATTCATGACTGGTCAAAAATCTTTGATGTCGTTTGCTCATTGCTTCAGGGGGATTTATTGCTATTAAGTATAAAAAAAGCAGCTTCTTCGCTAAAAATCTATTGCCAAAAGAGGGTTAATGCTGCTAAGGAAGAACCTTGACACTGTTTTATGGGGCGGTAATGTATTTAGTGCACCTCAATGTTGGATTATTGGGTTACACATTTTAGGCTTGAAGGGGTGTGCATGAGGATACCTCATACGTCCGATGACCTTCCGGACCGACATCTCATGACATACAGCATGTCAGGTGAATTTGACGGGTTTGTTAATGCCTGCTTTATGACAGGCTGGGCAAGTATGAAAATAATGTTACAATATCAACGGGATCAGGGGGTTCTGTCTGTTTTAATGCAAACCAAATGACAAGTTTGTGGCGCTGTCTTTTGTTATGGGCTTGTTAAAGGGTAAGTTTAGGGCGTAGGGGAATAGGATCAGATAATGTCAGATGTGCATGTGACAAAATTACACAATCACTGAGCGCATGACCACTTAAGGTAACATTGTCAATACACATGCCTGAAAAAAAAGAAAAAAACCTCCTCAATATTCATGAACATGTGATTACATGTCATGATTAGGAAGGTCTCATGTCATACAGTTTAAGTATGCACCCCCCGTCAAGTAAGTGTATACCGATTCTTGTAAGCTCTTTAAACTAGGTTTTGCCTAATTCACCTGAGACAGCATTCAGATGGGTCAAACCAGTAGCCTGCTTAAAGTGTCAGCACATTACCTCCTGGCTTGGCCTCCGCTCCACTGGTTACTGTTTAAGTCCCGGTTGAATTTTAAATTGTGCTTTTTGTGGAAGCTTTACATGCAACTTGCCTTCAGCATATATCAGTGTCTTCTGGTCCCGTACAATGCCTCAAGTTCCGTATTCTAGTAATCCCATCATCGGTTCTTTCCTGGGTTCCTCCCTCCCCGTAACAACACTGCAAGGTGACGGCGGTGGAGCTATTCTCGTGGCTGCTCCCAGACCCTTTGGAACAGTCTCCCTCTCAAGGTATTTGCTGAAAATCCCGCTGCTGTTTCTTTTTAAATTTCCCAAAAAACGTTCTGTATTCTTTATGTTTTAATTGAGGGTTATATTTTTGCATTTGTCTCCAAGGTTTTGATCCAGTGTGTTAATTCTGTTTTAATTTTGTTCTTATGTTGTTTTAATACCTCTGTACAGCACTTTGATCGCAACTTCTGTTGTTTTGAAATGTGTTTTATAAATTAATAAACTAAACTAAACTAAACTTATGGCTGACCCTACACAGTAGAACGCATTTTTTTTTAAAGTAGGCCTAAGTTTCTTCAAACACATGAAATATTGGTTGCGTTTTAGTTAGGTAATTTCATCTGCATTTTTTTTTTTTTTTCATTTTTACTTGGAGATAATTCATGGAAACAGGGGCCCTGGAAGATTTGTAAGAGTTCTAGCACCCGTAGAAATACAATAATTATTACATGATTTCATGATATTAAGACGATCTAACCATGATAACAGCAGAGGTCATTATTGTCGTCTTTACCATCCCCACAGGGGGCTGCTATCTGTAGATAGCTCTTTTCACATGCTTTGTGGTGATTTTATTTAGATATTCTAATCACTATTTAACATTTAAAAAATCGCCTCGTTGGCGAAAGAGGTTCCAGCGAAAAAAAAAAAAAAAAGCAATTGTTAATCTAGGTTAATTAGAGCGTTTTGTGAAAAAAAAACTCTACTTGTTCAAGGCTTAATCACACAATCCTAAAACTTTTGTGGAAATTCAAAATGGCAATGGTTTCGGCGAAGGTGCTTTTTGTAGACATCGTTGACAAAATAATACCATCATTTCCGCTCAATGGTAATGAAACGCGCCAATGGTCAAACGCATACTTGACTGGTTGTTAAAGTTTTTTATTGAGAGTTACAGAGATACTCAGGATCTAAGGATTTTAAACGTTAAAGCCCTTTGCCGCCATTCGTAAGCATCCATGTAGAGGTGAATTAATTAGTGGGTTTTTCTAGCGCTTACCCATGTTCGAATAATAGTTCCCCTTGGAATATTCGCTGTACTTCATGTTATGGTATTTATTCTTTTTCCCTTGTTATAGTCTTTCTGTATCTGATTCTGCTGGGTTTGGTTCGGGGGGTGTGGTCTCATGTGGTCTGCGGAGAATTCGGCTGTCTGCGCGGCCCAGCAGTGTTTTTCCTCCTTTATTAACTTTTGGTCATGTGAATTTTCCCAGAATTAGTATTTGCAAAATGGCAAGCCCCCCACGCTGGACGAAGTCCGTGCGGGCGCCCGCAATGCGCTGCATGGTATTTTTGGCCTATACCCCGTCTTTGTGCCACTCTGGCGCCACGCACCCAATTTAAAAGAATAGAACTGAATGAGCCGTCAGAAATCACGTCATGTTTTTCATAATTGTTGGCAGCCAAAAACAAAAACACAACTAAAATTCTATTACGCCGCACTGGGGCCCATGCATTTTTAATACTCTTTGATTTTTGAGAGTCAAGGGAGAGCATGTATTCAGTGTACAAGTTGTAGCTCTCAAACAACAACCCCCGTTTCCAAGGGTTCTCGCGGGTAGTAACTATGTGGAGAAGGGTTACGTTCATATGCCGTGAACCGCTTTTTACAGTTGTTATCTCTATTAAAAACCGTAGTTTACCGATACTGGGCGTGAAACCACATTCCAGGCACCAGAGATCTCACCAGTCGACCATAACCTGAAGAGTTCACCAATCCAGGGGGTGGCCGTTGTCATCAGGTAATGGCTAGAGAACTTAAAAAGCTTATAACGCAGACATCATTGTGGGAAATCCAAATTCAAAAACAAAGAAGGGGTCGTGAGTGGACGAGTGTCACAAAAGGATTAGAACTGAAACACTGATAAGTCAATACGGATAAAGTCCCAGCAACTCAGTGTCTGTAGATTTTTTTTTTCTGTACACCACATGTGGGATTATCTTTTTAAATTTAATTTACATTGCAGCTGAGTAAAATACAGCTCATCCACAAAAACTGTCCGGCTTCGTTCAGGCGCCAGCAAAACAACAAAACCAAAAGTAATTGATTATGATAGTTAAAAAAAAGGGGGTGTTTATTTATATAACCCACTGAATAAGCTGGTTGTGAATTAGAGATGGTTGGAAAATCTGGCTCAAAAATAGATTTTTGTAAAACTAATCATCTTTTAGGGGGTCGAGATCAGTAAATTAATGAGCAAACGCTCTTTGTGTAACGCTGGCTATGCTTAAACGTTATATGTGAACTAGTGTAAGGTGGTGATGTGCAATAGAATTTGTGTTATAACACATGTTTTTTTTTATAAACTGAGGTCGTGTTTTGGAAAGTTGCTGTGGGAGAACCTGTAAGATAATGTTGTGTATAGCTTTCTGGTTGTGTAAACCTGATCCTTACATATAGTGTGTAAGGTGTTCTGGTTGTGTGGGAGTTTGTAAAGCTGTTTGACGGTTAAAGGTGTTTGTATAATATGCCTGGGGTGTTTTGATGCGTTTGTGAAGGTGGATGCAAACTGTTGTGTACTGGTGCTCCTGTAAGTAACTGTCGGTTGAGAGCTGCTCTGTTGTGTAGACCTACCTGTTACCTACAGGGTTGGTTGGAAGTTGATTGCGGGTGTGTTTAAGAGTTTGTAAATCTGCGGTTGTTTTGGGGGTAAAAACGTTTCTGTTGTGTACCGAGGGGTGGTGCACGCTGGTGGTGTGTAAGGGGGGGAGGTGCTCTGGTGTAAGTAATAATGGGGTTAGAAGACTGCTCTGTTGTTGGACAACCTAACTCTGTTCATAAAGGTGGTTGTAACGGTTCTTCTGTTTTGTAAAGTGTTGTAAAATTCTGATCTGCTGTTTTGTGAAAACGTGATCTGTTGCTCCAGTGGTGTACTGTTTGTGTAAAGGTGACTGGTCTTTGAAGCAATGTGGGGTAGAGCTGCTCTATTTTGGGTAAGACCCTGCTCTGTTTTCCATAAAGTGGTGTAAAAATTGTTCAGATGTGTACAATTAAGCTGGGTCTGCTGTGGTGTAAGGTGGTGTAACCTTCCTCGTGGTTGTGGTAAAACGAGGGAACTAAACTTGTAGAGTAAAGACCGGTTTTATTGTACATCATCGCCCCCAATTTTGTCAGCTCCAATATAGAAGCTTTAGCATTTAGGCGCAGCACTTTCGCAACCTTAATGTGTAGTAAAACGTTTTGTGGGGGGGAAAGGATGTAGAAAAAGGCACATTATGCTTTGTCATCGATTTGATCACCCCGAAGTCTGTTTTTGGCCCCGGCCTCCCTCGTTTGTTAAAGCCAACAATCGATAGTTGTGTATTTTGCGATGACAATAAATCATTGGGAGTTGGTGTTGGCTAGATCGGTGTTATTTGTATGAGAGCGCGTGTAGCGCGGATGATTGCTGTGCCTATTCTCTTGGGACCGGGCCCACGATAGGCGGCAGGACCCAGGACGAGACAAGAAGACCGGGCTTGTAAATAAGGAAAGGTGATGACTGGGGTATTCGAGAAACTACTGGTTAAATAAAATGGCATCAGGTGGCGACATGACCTGCTTGAAGGAGCGCCTCTGCCACACTACGTTTGTGCTCTCCGTTGTTGGAAGGATGAGAGGTGGGGAGGAGCTCTGCACACTTATCATTAGTCGACAGAGAGAACCAGGGAGGCGAACAGCAGTGGAAAAAAAGAGGGAGACGGAACTCCGCAATTAGAGTGTGGCAAAGCACCTGCTCATCTCAGTGACGCAGGTGGGCAGAAGGGTATGGTTGCAGTCTGGAGCTGAGTGAGCTGGGTGAAACAACTGACAGCTGGGGGGAAATTCCTGAAAGACACTGCAGCTGGACGGGTGTAGAGAAAAGGAAATATACAACAAGGCTAATAGAATCATAGGAAGCACCGTAGGAGCGACAGAACCTGTGGAAATTTATGATTTGTCTAACTGTTCTTGTAATGTTGCACTGGCGATTCTGCGTGGAGTGTGTGTTTGCGTCGCGGGTTGTAAATTTGCTACGCCCCTCCAGTAACCTCCCTACCTCATCCACTCGCCGGGGAAAAACGTGGCTTGGTTGATGATGCCGATCTGAGAGGAGATTGTGTGTGTGTGTGTGTGTCAGAGAGGGTCTGTTTATTGGTGAACAAAAGGGCTAGGTGCAGCTTGTTTGTGTGTGTGCATGTTTAGATATCGTGCAGCTCGAGAGTTGCTTGAGGAAAGGGAAAAGATAGTGCAGAGAGTTGAAGCACTTGAGGATGCCAGGGCATTCAGGGACAAGCACAGCTCCCAGATATTGCACTCTCAATGTAACTGCCGTCTGAGTACTTCAGACCCAACGAGGGAAGGCAAACCAATAAACAGAGTTTGTTGAAGGCAGACAAGGCGAAACCATGGGAGCACGTGTCTTCTTGAGCCATAGTCCCACTTCACCTTGACCATGGACCCTCATTGTATGCGAACCAACAGCCCTGTTGCTTGCGGACTACCTCAAAGGTTAAAGCTTACGAAACTGTAAATTTCTTCTTCATCCTTCTGTGTCTTTCTTCTGCTCTAGGCTACACAATGGTTTCCTATACCCCACCCTCCCCTCGCACCAGATTGGGAGGTTTCTCATTGTCGTCGGGTACGTCGATCCAGTCCCGGAAAACCCTGATGCTCTCAGAACCAGCCACCTGGGAGAGTTCAAAAATCCATTCTAGCGTCTCTTGCTTGTCCTGGAGGGCACGCTGTGTCGCCATGCACCTCTACCCATGATTGGGCACAGGTAAGATGCTTAAATCAATGTGATGAATCTGTTCAATTTTCCTCAAAGAATTGATTAACTCGTCGCACAAAACCCTTTGATCAGTCCTAATTATTATTTTGTTAAATGTTGTATGTTTTTATGTGTCCTAGGAGACCACCTGGGTCGGTCCTAGGAATTTCCTGAAAAATGCAAACAACTGTCTACTCAGTGCTGTGGTGCGTCGGCACCAAAATGAGTCAATTTATGTTCATGCCTTAGTTGCTTGGGACCGCATGTTTTTAAGAAAGAGCCTAAAACAATTTTCCTTCCTGTAAGTCGTAATCAGTTTAAAAAAAAGTCCCGCACTGGGTGTGCTAATTTTCGTATACTTTATTATCGTCATCTCATGATAGGAACTAATCTTTCAATCATTTTTTTATTTTTTTTTGTACACGTGGGGTTGCTTCATTTAGGGTGGATGAGTACGGGTGGCACCATGAGGGGCTTTTTTCTCTTTTTTTTTTTTTTTTTCCCTCCCCTAAAACTGTATTTGGTTTTTTTCCTTTCTCCGATCATATTCACATTGTAAAATTCAATATGAAATCATAATTTGTAAAAATATGTGATGTTTACCATGAGAATCAGCGTTGCTGAAAACCTGACACCTTGAATGACAGTTCAAAACCATGAGCTATTCTACCTTAATTAAGACCCGTGCTAAGTATAGTGAAAATTTTCCCACCCTGGCAACTAATAAAACTGAGCATCACAGAGTTTTTAATGAACGGCAAAAACAAAGCATCAGAGCAGTCCAGCGGAATAGATATCAATAATACTAACTGCACAGATTGAAAACATCAAAACAGTAATGATTCAAATCAACCTGTTTTCACCTTGGGAACCACAAGCACCGCACATTTGTCTTTTCCTATCTGGCATCACTAAGTTTGGTTCATAAAGCTTTCACAATGCGCTGATGTTTCTTTCAGGGTGCTTAGACATACAAATTGCAGGTTCTGTGGTTGGTCCCCCATGCAAGGAGTAAAAACCACTGCTGATGGTGCTATCTGGCCCCAAATAGTGTCTTATTTAATGGTGAGAGAGAATGCCCCATCGCGGTTGAGCTTTTTAGTGTCATCCTGCGGGCCCCGTGAGCGCCTATTGGTCAGGTCTCAAGCTTTCAGCTAGATTCCCGCAATTGCTTGAACCACTGAAGCTTGTGTCGACCTCAAGTCCTTGCCTGCTCGGGTGATGCTGTTTTCCTCCTTCCAGTTTAAGCCCTTCACATATCTCATTCTCTCTCTTCATTGTTGTATTTGACACAAATGGGCCGACCAGATATTAGCTCAATAAGCATTGCAATCTTTGTTTTGTTTTTTTTTTTTTTTAAAATACATAGTGTATCGGTCGATAGTTATATGTGGTTTTTATCTGGTCTTTCTTTTTTTTTTTTCTGTTGCAGGTTTTTAATCCACAGTGCCCTTACCTGAAAAACTCTAATGCAGTTTTCCTCTTTCCTCCCTCCAAAACCCACTATAGTTTTCAGAGGCCTTTCCATCTGAATTTAATCTCGAAGGCAGACACTGGTCATCAGTGTACAATTAAGGCATTCAGACCAGGAGACCTGGGGTTTGAAATGGTATTAGACATCCAAACAACAGGCCTCCACTGATGCTTAGCATTCATTTTTTGGTGCTTCATCCCTACTGCAGCGCATCATTTATCATATGATAGGCATAGGTCACACCATCCGAACTATGAATGTAATGGAAACAGTACACTCATACAGTAGGTCTTGTTCCTTTCTACACTATACCCCGATACACATTGATTCCATGGTCAACAGATTCTTAAATTTCACTTGCTCCCATTCCATCCTCATTCACAGACCACAAGATAGGAGGTGGCATTTTGGCCATGGGATGGCTTTTCTTATGCATTGTTAGCTCTGTACGATTTGCTGGCCAGACAATTAGCGACACTTCAACGAGGTGCCGTTAGGGCTTATATTAATGATACCACCCTGATCCATTCTCATTCACCGTCACTGCTCCCACAACACTCCCACTCTCGTGACGCAGTCATCTTGGCAGCCTAATGGTGAATTCGTTACGCCTGACGAGGGTTGCCTTAGTCCAACGCTGTTCCATCTTAGTTTTGCATTACTGATGTAGTTGGGTAGTTTTCCCTGGTTTTTCTGAATTGAGCGTTACACGGATTTAGTGAATTTGTGTACTATGCAGGCGGTTTTCCACAAAAAGGATATTGTCGTTTCAATACAAGATTCGATCTTTGGTTTACGAACATGAATTGGTAACTGTACTTTTAACTTTTTTTAACTTTCCAGCTTCCGATTTACTCTTTACTTTTTATCATATGATTAAAAAAAAAAAGCTATTTGCTCACCCTGCGAGAAATCTAGACTATTGGAGACCAACCGATACCATAGAGGACCTGAAAGGGTGTTTTTCCCCCTCACAGAACACCCTAGCAACCACCATAGCAAGTACAACTAGCAATTAAACATGAATTGCATGGTTATGCACCGCTTGCCCAGATTTCATGTAAATATCTAATAGACACATGACTTCAATTAGAATCAAAAACTATTTCTTCTTAATGGTAATTCCACAAGTTTTAGATTTATTTCATTTGAAGCTCATTGGTTCATCTTGTAGAAACAAAAAGGACAGAATGTTTCCAGCAAACAATCTTTGGTTTACTAAAAGTACAAGTGTACGCTCAGTACTGTAACTACTACTGGAGACTGTATGCATTTTCCCCGGATTTTTTTTTTTCTGGTTGCGTGTGCACATTTTTGTGTTTAAAACCAAAAAAATTATAAAAAAAAACCTGTTTGGGGAATAATTATGGTGCATATAAATGCCAGTTGGTAAGTTTTATGATAACTGCTTTCATACTGTTCTTTAGATTATGTAGTTATAATTGTTGCAATTTAATTTTAGACTGTGTTGAGTTGATTGAATATCACACATTCATTTTTGAATTCTTGAAGGAGACACTACTGTAGAGTCATTCTCAACAAAAGCAACTGAATCCCATCACAAAATATGAGACAGCAATGCCCTGAAACCCTACCTGCCACATCCCCTAACTTCAATTGTTCTGCATTACAGAGTGAGTCAGGCATAGGGATGCTCACTTTTGTATTGGGTATTTATATCTGCACAGATTTATGGGCATTATATGTGCTTCTCAATGTGTGTATTTTTAGAGAGTGACACCTTAATCACAGTGGATTTGACTTGATCAAACCATCCAGTCATATTTGACCGTTCAGTCATTCATTCATAACATATCATTTCTATACATATTTAAACATCCATTTACAGATTAATTACAGCTCTATTCACTTACACACACACACACACACACCTCCACACACACACAAACAACACAACACACACACACACACACTTGTGTGTGACTTGACTCACACTGTGACTTCCTGAACCACAGGCTGTTGGCTGTTATCCGTCCTGCTTTTCCAGTCTCTCTCAGCCCTCCATTCATGTTTTCATCTCGTCATCGCTTTTAGCAATGCATAGGGATGCCTATGCATTTGATTCTGTGCAGAGAAATAACATGAAGCCTCAGAGGAGATGTGTTTTGACACACATTTCCAAATCATCAATCCGTTTGCCACTCAACATAAACACAGATTCCATCCAGATTAGACACTACAAATGTATATTGTAGACACAATCATCTTCAATCTTTGTTTCAACAAGATTATGCACAGTGAAGACAGATATTATGCCAAAGCGTGATTAGTAATTCAAAGGAAGGATGGAGTCAAACGAAAGGCATTTACCACAAAAGTAAAAGAGAGAAATTACTCTAGCGCATATAGAAGTGTCATCAGTATGTAAAAAGCTCAAGCTGTTAAAACATAATAACCCCAAAATAAAAATTCTGTCACAATATCCTTGTTTGTTCCAAATCTGTATGACCTTCTTGCTTAAAAGGATAGTCCACCCAAAAATGAAAATTCTGTCAATCATTTACACATTTACTGTCGTTCCAAACGTGTCTGACTTCTGCCGTTCCTCGGCGGCACAGAAAAGATATTTGACAGAATGCTCTCGTTAACAGTTGGTGACCTGCGACATTTCTTTTCTTTCCGCAAATATCTCCTTTTGTTTGATAAATCATGACGGTGAATAACTGGTAATAAATTCTTAAAGGGGAATGTTCCGCTATAGCTACTGTGCTGTGCTTAAAATGTAAAGCTTTATGGTGAATGGTACTACATCACCTAGTAATTGTGCATTAATTAATGCACAGATATTCTGCCAACACAGTCATAATAAAGAAGACAATATAATGTTTACAGTCAGATTTTGAAGTTGAAGTGTGTGGCAGCTTACCGCAGAGAATTGTGGGATCTGGGATGACATCTAACTGCTACTCCTGAACAAATAAAGTATAAATCAGTGTCTTATCGCTCTGAACCACATCAAACCTCAAGCTGCTCATGGAAGATGAAATAAGAAGGGAAAGAAGGGCCTGTGAGGACAGGAGACACACATGATGGTTGTCAGAACTAATGTACCACAAAACGAGGTTTGGGGCTGATACTGTGTGAATGTGTGTACGTCTAGAGTAAATCCCTCAAGACTGAGGCTATCTACTCTGTAAAGCAGTACTAGAACTACTCTACCAACCTATCCTTTATAACACACGCAGACAACACCCACCCACCCAACAACAAAAATCTTTCATGCAGCGTTCCCCCACACCACAAAATGAAAACATAATATGATCCTACACAAACAAAACACACACACACATCATCATCCACACACACAGACAGACCTAACCCGACGCTTGTACACCAATAGAGGCTTCCTGTACGCAACGTATGTCACCATTTACTACACACATCATATTAGCGAATCCCATCGTTATTCAGGGGCACGTCACCCTCCATTTGCACGATATACGTAATTTAACATATGCAACACACACACACACACACACACACACACACCCACACACTTTTTGGCATAAATATTTTCCCCTAGCAACACCCATTGCACCCACACTCTGCTATCATATTCCTTAAATGTTTCACTAAAATACAACAGACATATGGGAACAAAATACATCCGAAAGAGTATATCAAATAGTTACACTTTAGTTCCATAGTCAACTTTAAACATCCCTATCCGATACGTACCTTTGCAACTACATGTCACCCTAACTCTCTTAGAGTATTATAGACTGTTAAGTTCAGGGGTGAAGGGATATGAAAATTTGATCGTACTTGCAAAGTACTTCGTCAGTAGAAGGTATGTAGGGCATCATCAAAATAAAGTGTTCGGATTATAAGCAAACCGTTACTAATATCTCTAATGACATGTCCTTGATATGTAGTTGCAAATTTACTTATAGTTAGTAGAATGTCTAAGTGGACTATCAAAATAAAATGTTACCCCTTCAAATTAGAAAACTCTAAGGTGGGCGTAGGCTCGATGTTGGTGTTTTGGCAACTCTGAGCAACAGTGACAGTGATGATTAACCCTCAGAATACTTTCATCGTTGGGTCAAAGAAGAAAAATACTTACAGTAAGTCTCATTTTGTTCTCCATTAACTCTCTGGGCCTCTTCATTTTTAGGTCAAGCTTCGTACCTTTGGAGTCAATTTTTTGTTTCTAGGAAAATCTATATATACTATGCAATAATTATAAAACTTTTATGAGCTATTTTTTAAAGGTGCCAATTGTTACTTTTTTTCGACCCTTTAGCATATCCAGATCATGTCCATGACTGCAACAAAAGTCACCAAGTATCATCTCATTCCGATGAAGCTGCGATTTTCAAAATTTCAAAATGTAAAAATTTTCAATCAAAAGTGACCGAAGAGGTTAATTGTTGTGCTGTTTAAGAAGAAACAGTTAAGATGCTACTGAAGTTAATTTGTGATTTATATTCTTACACATGTACAAAAATGTACAAACATCATCTTGGTTTTAATAAATCTGTATTGACATATTTCTGAACCATGGGTTGTTCACAATCTTGGTGAATTGATGATGACGGAGATATAGTCTAGGTTTGGTAATGTAGCAAATAATGCAGTTGAAAGTGAAGGAATCAGTTAACTATGTTCTATTGTAACTATGTGATAAGGCATTGATTTCTTCACGTGGCTGATACTGTGATCCTTACAACCACCCTAACCTTCCCATAGGATCAATATTAGTATTGAAATCCTACTTTGAAAAATCTCTAACTAATTACATTAGATGTTGACAAATCAATCTCCATTTATTAAAGACAGGCATACTGTGTTCCATTCAACTCAGAAAGTTGGACAGAAGGGGCAGAAGGCCACTTAAAGGCGTACTGTAAACCACCAACTATGCTGAAATGCGGATGTACATGGCTCACTCAAGGAGATGCACTTTTAAGCAAATAAAATGCACCAGTGAGTTGTATAGATCAGATAATCGTAGCATCCCCCCCCCCCTCATTTTAGTTGATAAAATAATTCTCTGTAGACAATTACATCTGCAAAGCTGACAGTAGCATTGTTACATTGTTTCCTTGTACATCATCCAAGCAATGGGCAGGAAAATGATTTTAGTCATTCAGTCGGAAATCAGAGATTTCAAATACAAATATCCCACATCTTGCAACACAGCCACAGTCTAGGTAGGATGTGACTTCACATTAAGAGATGAGAGCGTAAGATGTGCGTAAACCCTGTATAATTCCGCTCAGTGACACACAACCCGAGCCTACATAAGCATAACAGTGTAATCCTAAGGGATGCTGTTTTTCAAACCAGCAGAATTAAAACAATAAAGGTTGAGAAAGAAAAACATATCCAACCTTGAGAGCAATCCAGGTTATGCAATGTACAAATACATCAAGCCAAATGGCTCTTAAATAGCCCTGCTGCCTCTTCACACCTAAATCGTTATAAAAGAATCGTAAAAGCTTTATTGTGTTCTCAGTAACATAAACACAAATCTTTTTTGTTAGAAGATAAAATTGACCACCCAGAACCCTCAGTGGTCCTTCCTGTTGCTGACTTGTGGTCGAAAACAAAAAAAAAAAAGTGTTGTGCTGTGTGGTCACCGACGCAGAATTCTGGAAGTCTTGCGGGTAACACGGATGGTTGTTCTGGCACAAACCTCTTCCTCCTCCTTTCTCTCCTCCTTGTCCTTCTGCTGAGGAGGAGAGATATGGAGACTAGCCATCCCTGTTTTCTCTAGGCGCATTTGGGTCTCTGCTGGGTTTTTAAGGAAGTCCCTTACAAAAAATACTGTTATGATACCACTGGGTACTAAAATTGGAAAACCATGTCCATAAGGTAACCGAACTCTCTCAGTCTCCCATAAGAAATATTGAAACTCATTTGCAATGTATTTTTGGAGATTACCCGTTGGTAGGCGAACTGAGGTAGGGATGAGAGGCATATCTTGAGATATTTTTCATTACATTATCGTAATGCGTAAACCATTCAAGAGTGATTGTTTTTGCAGAATTTTATTAAAAACAGGGTGTGAGGATAGCAAGGCTTTGTGCAAAATGCATTGCCTCCTTTCCTTGTTTCATTCCCCTGCAATTTTTCAAGTTTTTCTTTCGTCGCACTTTACACTTACGTTCCATTCTCACTAAATTCCGAACTCTTAACTACAACATGTGCCCCCTCTTTAAACTCTATTCGCCTGCTTATATGATTAGTGAGTAAGGTCGTTGTGAAGTTTAGGTATGGTTTCAGGGACTAAAATATGGTCATGCGAATAGCACTAAATAAGTGTCTTATTAAGTTTGATAAACAAGCCAATATGCCAGTAATAGCTGCTTTTGCAATAGTGAGAATTGATCCGGTAAAGTGTTATCCTCAATTTTCTTTTAACATGTTTCCACATAAATATCATGCACAGTTCCTGATCTCTTTAGGCTACACAGCGTTTAGCATCTGATTTTTTTTGTGTTGTATGTTTGGTGTTTTCTTTTTTTTTTTTTT
>JADLZN010000034.1:0-88604 GCA_018155175.1 Sinocyclocheilus anophthalmus
TAATATTTGTGGAAAATGTGTTTCTTTGATGAATAGAAAGTTTAAAAGAACAGCATCTGTTTAAAATGCCTGTAAGCCTGTGCTATTTTAAATTGCACAAAACTTGACAGAAGGGCTTTATAATCATGAAGGCCTGGGTCATACTAACACTACCAGTCATGAGAGATTATTGGTTGCTTAATAATATATGTGAGAGCTTCTGAACGACACTGACTGAGGTGTAATTAAGACACATTCCACTCTAAAGCGCTCTATCGATGGTCCACAGATGGTCTCGACCATCTCAACAAAACCCTCTTGTCTAAACAAGACCGACATTCTATACAACTGACAATCTCTTTCAGGAAGGTTATGAAATATGCACAAGTAACCCTGAAAAAAATGAAGAAAGAAATGAAGAACAAATTGAAGAAATGTGTGGGCTATATTTAAAAAAAAAGTATTATTTTCTTTGGAACATTATTATGGTATATTAGCAATATAATTAAACAGTTTCCCTGCAAATTATCTGAGCAACATTCTCTCCATATATCCAACCATGAATAGAGATATTCATAATCCATCAAAAGCTAAAGATTTATTTATGGCTTGCTGATTTGAGCACCATCTATTCCCCAAAGTCATCAGCGGTTGGAAGCAAAACACAATGAATCAATTCTCCAAGTCTATTTTTAAGGGAAAAGTCCCATAATTTGCAGTTTTTAGAGGCAAAAAATGCTAATCCTCAATGAAAAGAGAACAAACGGCTTGTGTTGTGTACATCCATACACACAAATTTAGAGCGACAGAATCGAAACGTAGGAAGTAGACAGTGCTGCAACAAAAGCCTCAGTGTGATCAGTAGAAAGACATCATATTTGTGTTGAAAAAAGGAATTGGCAGTCCTGCTCTATGCCTGTTTACATGTGACAGTATGTTTCTATATATATGAAATAATAAAAGTTTATTACAGCTTAAATTCTTTTTCATACATTAAAATGTTTAAGCTAAAAATAATGGCTATCATATATTTTAAACAAGGATTATCGAAAAAAAAAAACAATTCATTTAGTTTAACAATGTAACAATAGTTACTAAATCATAAAATCTTGCCTGGCATATTTACAACAAGAAATATTAGATGACATTACAAGACTCTAATTGGATCACAGTGCATCCCCAAAATACGAATTCATTGTCATTTTAATGATCAATTCCGCTAGGTTTTAGCCATTTGTCAGCAAGACATTTTTAATAATTTAAAATATAATAAACATTAGTATTAGGGATGCACCGATATGAAAATTTTGGCCGATACCGATAACCGATTATTCTTTATATTTGAAAGCGATAACCGATATGTTGGCCGATAAACCTATATCCAAATTTTTATATACTTTTTTAGAGCCTGATTACAAAAAAGGTCTCATCATTAAAAGCCACATCCCAAACACTAAGCAGCCTAGTTTGAACGGTGTACGTTTTAAAAATATTTTTACTTTCCCTTTACCAAATTTAGTCATAAAAAAAGTCTTACAAATAAAATAATGCATAAATAATGCAAACAAGTCACTGGACATCCTTACACGTGTAAAGAATCAAAATGAACGCGCAACCAATAAAACAGAATAGCCTCTGCACAGACAATAATTAAATTATTTTAATTACTAAACCACATTGTTGATGAAAACAATAAGAGAAAAATACAAGTGGTTGTCGTTATTAATAATGTATCGATGATTTTGAAAAAGTAACAAATACCACCGTTTTAAATAGCAGCCGTTTGAGCTGAAGCTGAAGAGCTGAATGAACAAGGTAAACTGAAGCGTTTTGCTGGCAGCTTATTTAACACAAGGAAATGCATCCTGAGATTAATATTAATACAACATAACCATAATATTACAACTTATATATGTACAAAATGATGCAGTTTATGGCGGCTATAGTCAGACTGTGTGATCCTGTTGTGGATGCGCTCCTCCCATAACAACGCGCTGAAACACGGCAAATAAACCCAAAGAATTCACAACTTTTTATTATAATAATGTTCTCATTAGAAAGTTATATACACGACATTCCCAATCATATTTATTAATGTTGTGCACTGCTGTTTGAGCTGCGTGCGCTGAGCTAAAGATGATCACCGGTAAAATGAAGCGCTCTTTAACTTAACCAAACGCATTCTATATGAGATAAATCAGATATACATAAAATAAACACAATATTACAACGTACAATTGCACAAAAAGCTACAAACGAACAGCGCGCATCTGAAGTATCTCTGAAGGAAATAATGAATTATTTATCGGCTTAAAGATATCGGCCAAACAATTTTCTTATCAGCGATACCGTAACAGGAAAAATTAGCATTATCGGCCGATACCGATATGGAAATTTTAAATATGAAGGAGTGTTATGCATGTTTATGACAACTTTCAAATAAGGGTCATTCGCTCGTATGTAATTTTAATGCACATATAAACATTATTTGGACCTACCCGAAAACTACCCTTAACCATAGCCCCATAACAAAGACATCTAAACAATGTCATCTTGCATTTAAAAATTACAGAACTCTGAGCGCAAAAATGACACTTAAGAACAGTTTCATAAAAATGCAGAAAACCCTCTATCATGACATGTTGTAATTGGTTTTCATGATTTGATGCGGAAGTGTGTCATGTCAGTCTTATGCCAACAACCCTTCAAAGGTTAAAGTGTAAACAAATTAAAGTTATTTGAAACATTTATTAAAGTTTAGCCAACCTTTACATGCAGTTATAATCGGGAGTTTCTTTTGTTTGGTTTTGTTTGGGGGTGGATGTTGGCGGGTGGGCTGGTTGGGCGGCGTGGTTATTCGGTGTATATAAAATCACTTTTTGTCATTTTAATTTGATGTGGTCACTGGTCTTATGTTTTGCACTGAACATATTAGCAATACATAAAAATCGAAATATAACATCTTTATTTTTTTATATATTATATTGTTATTTACTTAATTATTTGTTGTTAATATGATCATTTTCTTGCAACAATAATACTAACTATGGTTACCATGGTGCTTTTCTGTATAGAATCAAAACAAATACAAGCTTTCAAGGGAAAATAACACGATGACAACAAAACCCTCTTCAACGCTGCTCTTATAGTTCTGCTAAATATGACAAATGGGATTTTTAACTCTCCAGTTTCTTTATTTCTTGATTGTTTATATATTTTAGGTGCACGTTTTATACATAACGTAAGAATGTTAGTTTGTGTTTTGTTTATGGCAGGAAACAAACAACATCACAGTTATCATAAACAAGTGCGTTTCCCTCATATTATGATCACAGTGCGCTATACACATGCAAAATCTCACCTCATTCCGAAAGGAAATGGATGTTATAGATTAAATTAATTTTAATTCGAAATAACACACTTCTGTAGATTTCATATTCCTCTCTCATCCGGCTTTTCGTCGCTTCGCGCTTCCAGGCTGCCGTAGCGGTGACGTCATTTCCATCCTACACCGGAAGTGTGAGTTGGCTGGCCGGGGAAATCAAGATGGTAAGTATAAAATGTATTTATTATTTTTGGAAAAGTTTATACAAGTGAAGTAGAAACGAGCAGTCAGAATTCGCCTGAATGTCGTCGCGATATATCCGTCCACGGTGCAGTGAAAATGAAAGCGATGTCAGGAGAAGTTCAGAGTGCTGTCTGCTGCTGCAGTGAAGCAGGAATATAAACAACAGAAAGCAGCTGATCGATGCAGAGACTGTGATCATGTGTGTCAGCATCGGTCTGTTCTGCACTATTCTTCTGAGCTGTCATTCATGACTTCTGTTCAATACAATATTTGACAGTTTCAGTAACGTTACTGCTACGAGTGTGAGGTGGCAGAGAGAAGAGGGCCTTAAACTCATCAAACTGCACCATAACACCTCTTTTATGGCGATCAGATGTTATTTATTCAACCACATAATTCAATTCTAAAAGTTATTGTGAAACAGTTAAAATTGGAGTAATAGCTGCCGAAAATTCAGCTTTGCCATCACAAGAAAAAAATACATTTTAAAATATATCAAAATAGAAAAAAGTTATTTTAAATTATAATAATATTTCAAATTTTATGGTAGTTTTGATCAAATAAAACACATAAATGCTGCCTTGTGGGGCATTCAACTTTTTATCAAATGCACAAAAAAAAAAAAAAAAAAAAAAAAAAATTTTCTGGCATCACGATATTGATGCAAAAATGGACTGACAGTTAAGATTCAACGTTATAGGTACAAAGTTAAGATGAAAATAATATGAAAATTATGTTTTGCCATCACGGGAATAAATAATATTTTAAAATACATCGTTCAGAACAGAAAACTGTTTTAAATAAAAAAAATTAATTGTAGTAATATGTATTTGTAATCAAATAAATCAATGACAAATCAATTCTGCCCTGGGGAGCATTGAACTTAATTCATAAAATGCACAAAAAGAAATAATTTCTGGCAATTGAATACTTTTAAAGGGTTAGTTCACCCAAAAAGAAAAATTCTGTATTAATACACCCTTGTGTGTTTCCAAACCCGTAAGACCTTCGTTCTCTTCGGAACACAAATTAAGATATTTAATAAAATCTGAGAGCTCTCTGACCCTCCATAGACAGCAAGGTAACTACCACGTTCAAGGTCCAGAAAAGTACCAAGATGATCGACAAAGTAGTCCGTGTGACATCAGTGGTTCAACTGTAAAGTTACGAAGCTACGAGAATACTTACCATGACGTGAGCGTGTGGCGGCGCTGACCCAGATCAGGCGTGATGACGTCTACGTCGGATCTGGGTCAGCGCCGCCACACACTAGAGTCATGGTACTGTCATGAATGCGCGTCCAAAGTGACGCAGTAGAGACGAAAATGTGGAATACAGTCATTATTTTTGTTTTCTTTGCGCAAGAAAGTATTCTCGTAGCTTCGTAACTTAACAGTTAAACCACTGATGTCACACGGACTACTTAATCAATCATATTGGTACTTTTCTGGACTTTGAACGTGGTAGTTACCTTGCTGTCTATGGGAGGGTCAGAGAGCCCTCATATTTCATCAAAAATATCTTAAATTGTGTTCCGAAGATGAACGAAGGTCTTACGGGTTTGGAACAACACGAGGGTGAGGATTAAGACAGAATTTTCATTTTTGGGTGAACTAACCCTTTAAGCAATCATCATAAATAAATAATAACAAAAGAGAAACTGCAATCACAAAATTAAGATGAAAGAAAATTGTCACAAATGGACTTATATTTTGTTTTGTTATTACTTCTAAAGCTTTATGGATTCTTATGTCTAATGTCTGAGTTAAATCAGTTGAAATAATTGATCAGTTTGGACAGTTATGGTTGTTACCTATAAAATCAAAACATCTTAAAATACAGACGTAGTTGTAAATCATGCACAAGATATCAGCATAGGCATAGAAAACACTCTGTTAGAATACATGTAAAATATGTTTTTTCTGTACTACTATACATATCACTAGAACATTGTAGATTTTTACATTTATTTTAAATATAAAAACTACTTCAGATTACCAAGTACTCAACAACACTAAGCTTAAAATTAGTACATACTAGGTTGTTATGCCAAAACTAATGTCACGGTTTTGCCCAAACACATTACTCTTTCTATAGTCAGTGTAACAAAGTATAAACTAAACCAAACCATTTATATCTTGTGCATTAATTATTCCACTTTTTTGGATTACAGTGTTTTATAACTTTAGTTGTTTATTAATAAGTGATTAATTATTAATTTCTTCTTTCTTTCTCTTGCAGTCTGCCATATTTAATTTCCAGAGTCTGTTGACGGTCATCTTACTGCTCATCTGCACCTGTGCGTATATACGAGCTCTCGCTCCCAGCCTGCTGGATAAGAACAAAACAGGGTATGTCTACTGCCATCCATATTTATATAGTAAACATTCTTATCATTCAAAAAGGAAAATTTGCTGAAAATGTACCCACCCTCAGTCCATCCAAGATATAGATAAGTTTGTTTCTTCAGATGGGAGAAATTCAGCTTCCATCACTGCTCAGACATTAGAGCCTCTGTAGTGAATGGGTGCAGTCCGAATCGAGCAAAACAGCTGATAAAAAAATCCAAATAATCACCACTCCAAACCATCAATGAACTCTTGTGAAGCCAAAAGCTGCATGGTTCTCCAGTGAAAAAGTAACTCGTCTGAAGTTTTCGGGGGGAGAGAAATATGCACAGATCAAGCACTGTTTACAAGCAAACCAGTCTAAACCATAGGTCGGTGTATTTTGATGTGAGAGGACAACAGAGGATGGCCTTTTTCACTGGTTAACGTGTGTGAATTATTGTGATGTTTTATCAGCTGTTGGAATCTCATTCTGACGGCACCCATTCACTGCAGAGGACAATGGTGAGCTGGGATTTAATGCTACATTTCTCTTCACAAATCTGATGACAAGAACCAAACTCATCTACATCTTTGAGTAACATTTTCAGCAAAATTTCATTTCTGGCTGAACTATTCCTTGAAGCACCAAAAGACTGGCGGTTTAAAGGTCAAAGATGTTGTCCAAACAGGCCTGGATTTGTTTTATGGTAGTATACAAACACTTCAACAGAAAAATCTTTTGTTAATTCCCAGAAACAATCAGTAAAGTGTTGCCAAGATATTTTTCTCATGGCCAAATTGTTAACAAAAAATAAACTCCTATTTAATAATACAAAATCTTTATTTACATTCTTAATTGATTTGATCTTAGTTGAGTGTCATTGGTCAGTGTTTGCTTTGGGGATACGTCTGTGAAATAAAGTGACCGCCTAACGTCGAACTCGAGCAACAAGATGTTCGCCACATGTTTGGACCTCACATGACAGGAGCAGGAAATGAAGGAGATAATTCACAACCAGCGATCTGATCGCAACAAACACATGCATTAGCCAAGACAAATTAGCCGGAGTTGCAACATATTAAAGTAATGGTTTTCGCACCCCCAGTAATTGTGACGTACTTCCAAGATGTCCATTTTGGCGTTTATAGTGAATTACTTTCATGTACGCATGGGCAGAAACTTGCAGCTTTGCCTGTGTGTCACAAAGTAAATGATCGTCTGAAAGGACATCAAATATTAAGTTGTGGATTGTTGCAAATGCCAAGGTTGTGAAACCTATAGAGCGTTTACTGGGGAAATGTGTTAAAGCTTTGTTGACAGAAACACTTTGGTCCCTCATGACTTATTAAAGCATTAGAGGCACAAATCCATGTTTTTGTTGTAAAAACTAGCCTAGAAGTGGCTCAATTTAATCGTAAGCATTTTGTATTCAACCCTGTTACTAGTGCTGTCAAACGAATAATCGCATCCAAAATAAAAGTCTCTGTTTGCATAATATATGTGTGTGCATTGTGTATATTTATTATGTATATAAAAAACCACATATACAGTATATATTTTGAAAATATTTAAATGTATATACATTTATATATTTATATATAAATATATTTAATATATAAACAACATATTTTTCTGAAATATATACATGCATGGGTGTGTATTTAAATAGACATAATAAATATACACAGCACACACACATATATTATGTAAACAAAAACTTTTATTTTGGATGCGATTAATCGCGATTAATCGTTTGACAGCACTATCTGTTTCCACATGATTTACTCCCACAAAAATGTATCTTTGCTTAAAAATGTGGCATCCACGGTTTGAATCCTTTCTAATGCATTATGGAAGGGCTATTTCCATTTTCTCGATTTCTGCAGCATTCATTAAGCTTGACAATTCCACCCTGTTACTCAAGAAAAAATATTAAAATAGCATGTTATTTAACAATTAAACAACATGCATTTATTCGGTCATTGTTCTAAATCTATGAAAGACAAGATCTACCTATTGAAGAATCAATAGAAAAACATCCCAGATTGTACTTCCAATTTGAGGCCTTTTATTTAGTATTTTAATTAGTGATGCACCAATCATGGCCAATTTAGATTCTGATTTTATTTTTTTTTACTAGCAAATTGGATTCTGATACAGATTTTTTTTAAAGCAAATGTATTTGTTGGCTGTTTGCTTTATAACAAACAAACTGGCCTTAAACAAAAATATCTGTAAATTAGAGGCAACCACTGCATTTTAATCACGATCCAAACAAAGATGCTACACACATGTTGCACGAGCAGTTGTTTGTTGTTTGAATGAGATCATTTCATGATTTAAAACAAAAACAGACTGGTCTGACTTTAGGTTTTGTTTATTTATTTTTTTGCTACATAAAACATATCTGAATGAAACAAAAACAGCAGGTCTGAATTAGGGCTGAACGATTTTGGAAAATAATCTAATTGCGATTTCTTTTACCAATATTGCGATTGCAATTTAATATGCAAAATTTTTTTTTAAAGCTCTTTATGTTCTGTATTATTCAACAAAGACAAGCTATAAATCATTGTATAGTATGACCAACACACTATTAGATAGATTAAACATAAATGTTATTTTCTGTAGGCCAGGCCTATATGTTACGATGAAATTAGGTGATGCATGAATTGATATGAATGACATTTTTAACAACTAAAATCACAGTAGTATATTGACTGATTTGTTGAACTTCCAACCTTGTAAGCATGTAATAAATATGACAACATAAAGCACTGACAAATAAGCCTGGTGTACATTAATATGAAAGTCAGTAACAAAATCACACAAACTAAAGTAGATTGCAGAAATATAAAAAAAAAATCTGTTGCTTTACCACACTACTTTAGGTAATTCAAAGTCACTGTAATAAACATATGTAAACATGTGCACTGCACTTTTTAAACACTGTCTGTTAACTTTAGACCAGTGGTTCTCAAACTTTTTTGGTTGCGCCCCCCTCAGACTACCAAATAATTTCACTAAACATTATGAAAAATAATGCTTTTTTAATTTAAAAAACCTACAGGGAAAAAAACACCTGCATCACTTGAAACATTGAAAAATAGCATAGAGAGAATAACTTATTATTATTCTCTCTTTGTTATTTAGTTATTTTTTCTGGGTTTCTTGCTGTCCGCTAAGGCATAGGACACACACACACAGGCTTTCCTCCTCACCAACGACATTAAACACCGTGTCTACACCGGACGCGAGCGGCAAAATACAGTAGAACCATTATAATCAGCGATGCTGTCTACACTGGATGCGCGTGACAAACCCAACATAAAACTGAGTTTTTTTTTTTTTTTTTTTTTTTTTTTTTTTTTATTTTTTTTTTTTTTTTTTTTTTTTTTTTTTTTTTTTTTTTTTTTTTTTTTTTTTTTTTTTTTCTTTTTTTTTTTTTTTTTTTTTTTTTTTTTTTTTTTCCTTGTCTATTAGATGTACGAACAATTTTAAATGTTTGCATCGGTCTTTTATCGCGTCCAGTGTAGAGTGTGTGGCGCGACGCACAACTGTTTTTTTTTTTTTTTTTTTTTTTTTTTATAGCGTCGGTATAGACAAGCGTGAGTGAAGCCGAGAGCAAGATATCCTCGTCATATTTTCTGCATTTAGCTTTTAAATGACCAGCACCTTGCCGGGTCTGGCGGACTTCATCTATGGCTTTTTCTTCCCTTTGAAAACCGACCATCTCCCATTCTAAGTACGCTTTGGCTGTTTATTATTTCTTTCTTTTTCTGCTGCTGGCCCGAGCTCGACTGGAAGCAGTGCTACTTAGACCGATGGGGTGTGGGTCACAAAGTATGCGAGAGTATAAGAGAGGCAGCGGACGTCCCTTCGTTCTTCTTCTCCGTACTTTGATGCCATACACCGATCTTATCTCAAGCGAAAAACCTTTAATACTAGTCCGTGACCGTGTAGGAGACCTCTGCGATTGAAAAAATCAACCATTTTTCATAATCGCGATATTATCGCAAACCCTGCAATTAATGCGTGAGCCCTAGTCTGAAGGACACCAACACTCTGACAGCAGGTGGCGCTTATGAACCAGCCGAGATATAGCGTTTCCTTGGTTACCGTAGAGCTGTGCTTTATACGGAGATAAGAGAAGAAAATGCCATTGCCATCTAAACTTTTCTCAAGACAGTCAGTTCCCTTCAGTGATACATTAATATAAGTGTTAAAGAATTGTAGAATTGTGCTATAATAACCTCTACAAATACATCTAAATATATACACTATAAACACTTTAAAGGGGTCATATGATGCGATTACAATTTTCCTTTCTCTTTGGAGTGTTACAACAAGCTCTTGGTGCATAAAGAAGATCTGGTAAAGTTGCAAAGACTAAAGTCTCAAAACAAGAGATATTCTTATATTCTTTATAAAAGTTAAGAGTTAGCCACACCTACCTAAAACGCCTCATTCTAACACGCTCCACATGTCTACCTCACTATGTGGGAAAATTTGCATAACACCGGCCAAATGTTCACACAAAGAAAGAAGGCGTAACTTTTATTCTCACTGTAGTATTGTTGACACTGCAGCCATGTCCTGAAGGCGCTGTGTGCTTCGTTGTGAAAGCGAAACTACTTTGTTTGGTCTTCCAAAAGAGGACGATATCGCTTCGTCATGCCTGGAGCTGATCCGTGCTGGTTGCTGAGGAAATACATCAACTTTCACCGTGGACGAAGCGGAGTCCAGCGACATGTGGTTGCCGCTCATTCGTCGGATCCTCAGCGCACGCTAAGCCGGGGCTTCCCCTCACGATAGGCCGCTGTGTTTTTCGTTGCCACTTATGATTCAAACGTGAGTTTTGAGCAGTGTAGAGTAGCACTTGTTGTTTGTCATTTCTCTGATCACAAATGCAGAAATGGTTTTATGTTTACGTGGCGCGAGCAACGCAACGCGTAAAAGACAGTATAAGTAATTATAATCAGTAAATATGACCCACTGGATGCAACGAATGCATCGTTTATAATGGCTTTTAATGTTTTGTCTCGTCGCTCCGGCTGGAACACGGCATCATCACAGTATGGTGAGGGGCGTAACATTTCCGTCACACGCTTGAGGTATTCGGCCAATCACAACACACTGGATAGCTGGCCAATCACAGCACACCTCGCTTTTCAGACCGATGAACTTTGTAAAAAACGACACGTTTCAGAAAGGTGGGGCATAGCGGAGAAACAATAATGTACAGTTGTGGAAAATAATGTGTTTTTTGAAAATTAAACCGCATAACACCACATTTTCATTACAACCAAAATACACCAAAAACTAATGTTCTTTTAGCAAAGGCATATTGGGACCCCTTAAAAAGAAGTGTGAAAGATGTTTTCTGTTTTGGAGGGATGATCATTTTTAAATCGTACTTTATTTATTGCATCAAAATTTGTTTTAACATAGGGGTGGATCATTTTATCAGCTGTTTATTATTCATGCAACAATACATATTACTGCTATTAATAACCATTGCTATATAGATGATAAAGTTTGTCTAGTGCTCTTATGAATGTTTTAGCATGACTTTGTCAAAATTTAATACTGAATTTAACTCATTTAATATCTGATTTTAACATCTAATTTAAATTAACTAATTGAATGACATATCATAGACTTATACAGTTGAATTGTATAATTTGAATTGAATCGAATCGAATTGCAAGCTTGTGGATGAGAATCGAGTTGAATCGTGAAATTTGCCAAAACCCAGCCCTAATTAATTATGCATAATTACTTGCAAGTAACCCTAAACCAAACCCTAATCCTAGCCATATAGTAAGTACATGTAGTTAATTATTACTCAGTACTTAAATGTATAATTACGCTGTAACAAGGACACCTTAAAATAACGTTAAACCAAATAGTCTAATAAGTATTGTGGTTCATTCATGTTAGTTAATGCATCAAATAATGTTAACAAATGACACCTTATTGGAAAGTGTTTCCTTTTTTATTGCTAAAGAGTGTTGAATTTTCTTCTCCTGCGTCCTATTCTTCATGCAATCCAGATTGTCTGAGGCCCATTTGTTTGCCTTTTACATTTGCCAAAATAGGCTTTTAGTTACAAACAAACAAGCAAGTCCGTCCAGATGATAAAAGTAACACAAAACGTGCATAATGCATGCTTTCCACAAAGCTAACTAAGTAACACATTTAGTTACTTTTTTTATGGAGTAACGTGATATTGTAATGCATTACTTTTAAAAAGTAACTTTCCCCAACACTGGTTCTAAAGCCAAAAAACTAAAAGTGTTAAAATATTATCTGGACTCACAATAATCTATTGTAGTGTTGAAAGAATTGATCAAGCTCACGATTCCATCCTGTTACACAAGTTTACTTTTGCATGTAAAAATCATGATTTGAAACATTTTTAATGGATCAAATATTGGTTACAAAAATTACAACCTTATTATCAACTAAATAAATAAAAACACATGCTGTATAATATGCAGTGTGACAGTTCAGCGCTGCGCATGCGCTGGTGAGTCTCGTAAAAACCAACGTTTGTTAACAGGAGCACAGGAAGCAAAGTTTCCTTACTTTAGCAAAAGAAAAACCAGTCTCCTCTTGGCTTATATCGAAATCCTCTGACATTTTCTTTACAAATCCTCGTTTTGTACTTCTAATTAGGGACCGGTGTTTTGTTTTGATCTCTCCGCTGCGCTTCCGCGTTCATCACTTCTGAGCGACGCTTGCGCAAAGCTGAAACTAATCTTCCGGAACTGCTTCTGTGTACAACAGTGAGAGCAAGCTACATTAAAGTGATTATTAAATTTTTTATATGGATATTTTTCTTACAAAAACAAATCGATTCGCTACAGAAGGCCTTTGTTCACCCCCCCGGAGCCGTGTGAGAGACTTTGTTTTATGGATGGGCACTTTTTATTTCACTTCTTTTGGACTGATGCATGCAACACCCGCTGAGTGGCATTAAACAGCTGAAAGATCAAAGACCATTTTTAATTACTCCGACTGGATTCTCTGAAAGAAGAAAGTTCATATACACCTAGGAGACTTGAGGGGCGTAATTTTATCGGGCTAATTTTCATTTTTGGGTGAACTAACCCTTTAACACCTCCTTTCATTGACTATTTGTCAAGCACTACACTCTTAAAAATAAAGGTGCTTCACGATGCCATAGAAGAACCTTTTAGTCTAAATGGTTGCATAAAAAAACATTTCATAAAATGTTCTTTGTGGCGAAAGAAGGTTCTTCAGATTATAAAAATGTAAGAAAGAGACGGTTCTTTAAAGAACCTTTGACTGAATGGTTCTTTGTGTAACCAACAATGGTTCTTCTATGGCATCGCTGGAAGAACCTTTTGAAGCACCTTTATT
Organism: Sinocyclocheilus anophthalmus; assembly: GCA_018155175.1. Taxonomy (NCBI): domain Eukaryota; kingdom Metazoa; phylum Chordata; class Actinopteri; order Cypriniformes; family Cyprinidae; genus Sinocyclocheilus; species Sinocyclocheilus anophthalmus. Next base: position 13,268 of record JADLZN010000034.1, read on the forward strand.
TTTAAGAGTGTACCCTGTCCCTATTCTTGGAAAGTGTCATGTATTTCACTGCCTGGAAAAAGAGAATCGTCTTTTGTTTTGTGTTCTGTTCATTTTGCATGACTCCGCTGTGTACCGTGGAGATGGATGTCTGCTGAACGTGATGAGTGTTGGATTTGGGTTGTGACAGGCTTAATGGAGAACTCCCAGCAGCCTCTGCGTCAGTGTCAGCTCAGTGGGAGAGACCCGACAAATGACGTTGTGTCATCCTGTCACAATCTCAATATGATCTATGGATCTGAAGAGCTGGCATGCTTACGTGAGCTTGTTTCTCAGCTCCGCTGTAGATCACACTATTGCTGGGATCAACAATAAGGATCTGTTGTTTTTCTGCTGGCCCAGTCAGCTTGGATTTTCCCAAGCACACTAAATTATACGTTTAGCAACACATTTTGTCAAAAAGAAATAAATAAAAGATAGAGGTTTTATGTATGTAATTGCAATAATACACAGCTACACTGTAAAAAAATATTTCAATTTGTACCTTATTGGAGTACTTGTCAGAACGTACTCTTTCAGTTGTTTCTATTTCAGAATTCCCCATTTAATTCAATGTTACTTGCGATTTATTTTGTAGTATCTTATTTGTGAAATTTAAACAAATCCTACACCATTTTTTAAATTTGTTTATACTTTTAGTCTTTATAATTGTTGCTTCCAAGACTGTCACAAATAATTTTTGCAATTTTGACTAAATCTGTGTTAACCAGACTATGCTGACATTTTTATGCAGGCATAAAAACAACTTTCGACAATTCGACACTATATGCAAGTTTTGCTTTCTTCTTCAAGATGTAATGTGATATTATAAAGAAATGTTATTTAATAATTAAACAATGGCATTTACGTTGTCATTGTTCTAAAGGGAAAAAACAAACCTCAAAATAGTTGATAAATATATATCAAGCTCAAAATTCTACCCTGCTTGAATTCTTGTAGAATAATTATTATAAAATCTATCTATTTTTATTATGGAAGATATAAGTTTACCAATAAATATATTTAAAAAGAAAATCCCAATCTAGCTATACATCAGTGAGTAATGGCTTAATTCAAGCTAAATTTGCAACCGTGTTTTAGTATATATTTGTTTATTTATTTTTTACATCTACACTGTAAAAAATTCCAAATTGTACATTATTGGAGTACTTTTAAAACAGGAAAATACTACTTCAGTTTTTCCCCTTAAAAAAAAAATCACATTTAATATAATGTTACTTGTGATTTCTCTGTAATTATTTGTAATCAGTGTAGTAAATCCTGCACCATTTCTCATTCATAATTTTCACTCCTTTCTAATTGATGCTTCCAAGACTATCACAAATAATTCTTGCCATTTTGACACAATCTTGTCTATGTTATCAAGCTAGACCATGGTGACGTTTATGCAGGCGTAAAAACATGTACAGGATATAGTAACAACACGGCGACTGTTGTATCATCAGTTCATCCTTATTGTTGAGTCCTATTTTGAAATGTTGGAATGGAAGGAAGTCGGTCAGTTGCAGTGAGAGTGACTTTCATTGCATACAAAGACAGCTTCTTCTCGTGTCTCAGACTTCTTTAGTTGACGATTTTTCATGTCACATAAAGAATTCATAACCGATGCGCCCTTAATTAGTACATTTATGCTGCGGATTTAGAGGCGTCCTTGATTAAATTAATTTGCACTTGCAAATTTCAGCTCTGTTAGCGCTGATTAAACAGCACAACCTAACAGAGGCTTTTTCGCTCTTGCAGAACATCTCTGCTTCTCGAAATGCTTTAAAGGGATATTTTTGACATTTCTGTCATCCTTTACGCACCTTCATGTTGATCTAAAGCATGACGTTCTTTCTTCTGTGCATGGAACACGATAAATTCTAAATAATTTAATGCTCGTGTTCTATGCAGATGAATACTTTTATGGTGCATTGCATTCTTTTTTCGAACTTAAAAGCTTCACATCCGCTTTCTTTGTAATTGATTGGAAAAGAACAGCTAGTACATGTTTTAAAAGTGTTCATTTGTCAATAACCCATTATCAATGCACCGATGCACCTCTATTTTCATGCATGATTCTAGCCGTAGAGAGTAAAAAATGGTGATAAATCCACTCAGTTACATGTGAGCTCACAGAAGCCGTGTGCTTGCGTCTCAGTTTGAGATCTACTGATGTCAAAGAAGAGTAAACAGAGCCCAAAGAGGCATCTGCTACCATCTGTGACCATAGTAATTATGCTCACATTTGGCACTGAAGCCAAGAGGAAAGTTCCAAGCCCAGGTGTTCCACATTCTGTACCCTGGCATCCACACTATTTAACCTCTTTTCCCGAAATGTTAATCTACAGACAGCTTTTTTCCAGTTTTTGTCTTTGTGATTAATAACTGTAATACATCAGCATATGCTGAATGTACTCCTGCTTCACTGGAACGCTGTGTTTAAACAGCTCAGATTGGAGGAATATAATTAGTTCATCCGAACTCTGTGGGTGTTTTGCTCAACTTTGTGCTGTTCCAAACATGAATGATCTTTCTTACATGGAACGCAAAAGCAGATATTTAGCAGAATGTTCATGTTGCTCATTTCCATGCAATGATTAAAGTTGACCATTTTTGTCAAGCTCTAAAACTAAAGTGGTCCACACGTCTTGGATACAGTTTTTGTTTTGTGTGAGGAACAGAATGACATTTATCCTATTTGTGACCCTGGAGCACAAAAATAGTCATAAAGGTCATTTTATTAAATTGAGATTTATACATCACATGAAAGCTGAATAAATAAGCTTTCCATTGATGTATGGTTTGTTAGGATAGGACAATATTTGGCTGAGATACAACTATTTGAAAATCTAGAATCTGAGGGTGCAAAAAAAACTAATATTGAGAAAATCATCTTTAAAGTTGTCCAAATTAAGTTCTTAGCAATGCATATTACTAATCAAAAATTAAGTTTTGATATATTTATGGTAGGAAATTTACTAAATATGTTTATTTAATATCCTAATGATTTTTGGCATAACAGAAAAATCTGTCATTCTGACCCATACAATGTATTGTTGGCTATTGCTACAAATATACCCCAGCGACTTAAGACTTTTGTGCTCCATTTTTCCATTTATCCATCAAATCTGGCTTATTGTATCCATGAAATGCACAACAAACAATGACATTTGATGTCACTGATGTCAAACCTGTTATAACCAGTGTTGGGGAAAGTTACTTTTAAAAGTAATGCATTACATAGTTACTTTTTAATGGTAAAGTTATGCATTGCGTTGCTTTTGTGTAACTTTTTGTCCCTCTCAACATGGGGACAGGAGAGGACAGGAGTAACTTGCGTTACTTATTTGAGAAAGTAACTTAGATATTTAGTTGTAAATTTAAAAGTAATGTTTTAATTGACTAGTTACTTGAAAAAAGTAATCTGATTACATAACTCGCTTTAATTGTAATGCGTTACCCCAACACTGGACCCAAATGTGAATGTGTTCTGAGGTCTGTATTTTAGTGACTTTAGTTTTTCATGTCACACAAAACTATTGTTTATTTTCGTTAAATATAGGGCACAAGGATCACTTTTAAGGTGTTTTTTAAATTTTCTTTTTCTAGCTTAAAAGCTCCTGGTTCCCATCCGCTTTCATTTTATGCTTGCGAGCAGCATGAATATTCTTCAAAACGTCTCGTTTAGTTTCCCTCGAAGGAAAGCAAAGTTGCGTTCCAATTGACAGGCTCCCAATGTAGTGTTCACTACTCTCTGCTCCCTGTTTCTTCAGCAAGGGATATCTGTTGAAGTTGACAAAATTAGTTAATTCAGTAAATTCACAGATGTAATATTTCCATACTTTTTTAAAGGGGTCATATGATGCGATTTCAAGTTTTGCTTTCTCTTTGGAGTGTTACAAGCTGATTGTGCATAGATAAGATCCCTGAAGTTGCAAAGACTAAAGTCTCAAAACCAAAGAGATATTCTTTATCAAAGTTAAGACTCTGCCACGCCCCCCTAAAACGGCTCGTTCTAACACGCCCCACATATCTACCTCACTATGTGGAAATATTTGCATAATGCGTCCAAATGTTCACGCAAAGAAAGAAGGCGTGGTTTCAGTAACCGCAGTTAGTGTTGAAGCAGCATGTCAGGGAGACGCTGTGTGTTTCTAGGCGAAAGCAAAAGTACTTTATTTGGCCTTCCGAAAGTAGATTCATTTAGGAATCTTTAAGATTACTTACAACAGAACAGCAATGCATTTTATGGATGACCATTTCATGAACCTAGGAGAGGAGGTCATTCTGACTTTGCTATGACAATCTGGTGCTTTTGAATCAGCGACTAAGTATGTTTTGCTATTAGTTTACGTTTTTTTGCTATTGACTGTTCAAATGCGGAGTTTTGCGCATCGTGTGTGTGTGTGGTGTGTGTGTGTGTGTGTGTGTGCGAGCGAGCGGAGAGAGAGAGAGAGAGAGAGAGAGAGCAATAGAGAGAGAGAGAGAGAGAGAGAGAGAGAGGGGGGGACACATCACAAACACATACCAGCTTCATCACTGTGTCTGTCACGCGACTCTGTTCCTCTTTCGGGCTTGAACTGAGTGGGAAACTAATGACATTATTTACTGTCTTTACATTTATTTTGAAAGATGAAGCTGCGATTATGGTAAGGCGCGTTACATTTCCGACGAGTGCTTGCGGTGTTTGGCCAATCACAATGCACTGGGTCAGCTGGCCAATCAGAGTAGACTGCGCTTTTTGGAAGGAGGGACTTTGTAGAAAACGAAGCGTTTGAGAGAGGCGGGGCATAGAGGACCTACAATAATGTACAGTATTTGAAAAATAATGTGTTTTTTGAACATTAAAGCATGTCAACATATTCTGTTACACCAAATACACAAAATAATGATCTTTAAAAAAAGCATCATATGACCCCTTTACATATTAGCTGTATGTAACATATTCATGTGTTATTCATTTAATGCATACAAAGTGTCATATTTGACACTGCTAAACTGGGTGATAAATGTCTGTTGCGTTGTTTAATAATAAAATAAACTTAATTATGAAATATTAGATGTGTATTTTATCTTATTTACAAGTTATGTACTTTTATTACAAGTATAAATCACACCTGGGACTAATTAAACTCAATCAAAATGCTGAAGCCTCAAATCATTTTATTTTGTTTATTTCAGTCAAGCTAAGTACTGGAGTGCTGCACATTGACTGCTGGGTGAATTTCCTTCTCCACTTGCTGTGAAGTGATGTATCGATGTACTCTTATTCTCAATGCCCTTTGAACTGAACATGTTCGCTCCCTTCAGACTGGAATCGCACTTAAGATGATGGACTATATGTGAAGTCCACTTTGCAGTTCACTTTCGGTCGAATGGAACGCACTTTAAGTGATAGAGGTTTAGAACGACATGAGGGTGACTAATGTTTTTTTTTTTTTTTTGGATCACTTTAGTGAAATACAGTCTTTATCTATTTTTAAATTCTATTTGGAATTTATTCTCAGTGAGCAGATATCATCATCCTCATGTCAGTCCAAACCTCTATGACTTACTTTCTTATGTGGAGCACTAACAGTGTTGAAAAGGTTACTTTGGAAATGTTATAGGTTACAGATTACAAGTTACCCTGTCTAAAATGTAACAAGTAGTGTAACTATTTCAATTACTCTATTAATGTAACTGATTACATTTGATTACTTTTTGATCACTTTTCTAAATTTCTAATTTACAGACATGTAAATCTGGCTGGGTTTGTCTTACAGTAGAACTCAAGACTTCTTCACTTGAATTAAGATTATAATAATTTAATTTTAAAGCACAGCCACCACAAAATCAGACTTTAGCACTTTGTTTGACTTTGAGATCATTCTGAGGTTAAATACAGGTTTCAAATCATAACAAGAAATAGTTTAATAGCTATGATGCTGATATTGAAATAAAATATTTGCATAGTTATGACAGAAAACACTGGCAAAAAAACAGTTAATCTTAAAAAATAGAGCATATGCATAAAACCCAAATAGAAAATAAAACAGTTATCGAACAATCATGTGTCCCAAACTCCTGAAACATTGGTGTCTCATATTTTAGAGCAGCCACTGCAATTTATGAAAGAAATCCAATAAATCTGTTTGTGCATGTGTGTGAAAAATTCAGATGTAACCCTCTTTGTAACCATTAACTTTTTCATAAGTAATTTAATTGCACATTTTTGATTACAGTTACATTTATTTTGTAATTAAATGATGTAATTTAGTTACATGTAACTAGTTACTTCCCAACACAACACGCAAAGATGTTTTGAAAAAAATTGTAACTAAACAGTTTAGTTGCACAGCAGAAAGTAAGTCAGACATGGCTCATTTTGAGTCGGAGTGACTGTCAGGCGTCTGAAAGCAAGTTTTGAAGCGAGTAACTTCAGATGCTTCAGTCTGATTTGGTAAATTGGATCAAATAGTTCACTAAAAAGAATCGGTTCAAAAGAATGATTCGCTCGTGAACCGGACATCACTACGGACCGTTTGTCTGAGACTCTGGATTATTGGTAATAATGTTGTTTTCTTGGCAGCATACTCGATTGTTTCGCTTCACAAGACCTCAATATATAATCAGGAGCCACAGGGATTCATTTTGTGTTCCTTGCTATGCTTTTTTTTTACTTTCAAAGTGGCAATAGCCATTGACTTGAATTTAAAGAACCACCAACAACCATGATTTCAGCTAACAATCTTCTTTACTCTTCTACTGAAGAAACAAAAGCCACATACACCTTGAATGGCCTAAGAGTGAGTACATTTTTATTTTTTGGGTGAACTGTCCCTTTAAGAGTGCTGAGGGGACTCTGTCGCCCGAGAAATCAGATGCAGCCTTGATGAGCAGAAGAGACTTCTTTAAAAAACATTACAAGTCTTACTGATCCCAAACTTTTGACCGGTAGTCTTCCTTGTTATCCATTAATTTGTTGCCCTTGGTGTGGTTGTTTGGTCGGGGGAGCAGGCGACTTGGCAGTGACAGAACTGTGGTGCAAAAACAAGTAGTAGTGCAGTAGTGGGGTTATATTTGTGTATGGGATCTGTCATGGAGAACTGGGGCGTGTGTGTGTGTGTTCAGGTGTGTTTAGCGTGTGTTTGCTCATGCTGCCATGTGAATGTGCACATGCAGGACAGTGTGAGTCACAGCTGGTTCTTCCATCGGCTTTTGAATCAGAGGGAGGTTTGGTCCTTTAATGCCTGAGAGTAACTTTATCAAGTGTGCTGGTTATTTTTGGCGATTGGCAGTTTTAAGAGTTCCCTCGCAGGTCACCGCTGGAGAAGCACGGAGAGATAAATATGGGGCTAGAAACCGTCATCCTCTAAACACATCCACAGCGCTCCCGAAACAATCCCCGGATAAAATCAGGGGCATTTTATCCCAGGAGGCAATGCTCAAAAATAAATAACTGACGGTACAGAATTAAGATGAGAAATTTTACAAATTATGAGCATAAAGCTGGTTTTTATAAACTATGCTCTTAAAAATAAAGGTGCTTAAAAGGTTATTCACAGCAATGCCATAGAAGAACCATCTTGCCCTGGAGCACAAAACCATTCATAAGGGTCAATTTTTTTAAATTGATATTTATGCATCATCTGAAAGCTGAGTAAAGCTTTCCATTGATGTATGGTTTGTTAGGATAGGACAATATTTGGTCGAGATACAACTATTTGAAAATCTGGAATCTGAGGGTGCAAAAAAATCTAAATACTGAGAAAATCATCTTTAAAGTTGTTCAAATGAAGTTCTTAGCAATGCATAATACTAATCAAAAATTAAGTTTTGATATATTTACGGTAGGAAATTTACAAAATATCTTCATGGACCATGATCTTTACTTAATATCCTATGATTTTTGGCATAAAGAAAAATCAATAATTTTGACACATACTTTGTCGCTATCGCTACTCTGTCACGAATTCAGTCCATGGACTTCCGTTTATTCACCACCAGAGGTCACCCTTGCCATTACATTGACTCTCGCACAACACAATCTGTTGCATAGCACCCCGGACTACATCTCCCATCATTCATTGCACTGATTGCACGTTTGGGGGGGGTTTGTTTTGGGGTGTTTTTGTTTCTGCACTGATTTGCACTCATTGCACACAACTGTTTCTAATCACCTCACTCACTATAACACCCACTCTAACCACCTTTCTCAGCTGAGTATTATTTAGCCTTTACCCCTTTCCGAGTCTCCGTGTTTTTCTAGTCTTGCCTTGCCTTGTCTGTTTTTTGGTTTCTGATCTTTGCCTGTTTTCCTGGATTTCTCCCTCTCGTCTCGCTCCTGTGATTCTGTCTGTTGATTGGTGACCTACGCTAGCCCTGGGACTATTCTTGTGTTTTTGCCCACCATATACCTGTTTGCCATTGTTCGACCCTGCCTGTTTACCACGTCTCTTTAATAAAGCCTGCAGATGGATCCACACGTCTCATGTCTCGTCAGCCCCGTTACAGCTACAAATATACCTGTGCTACTTAAGACTGCTTTTGTGCTCCAAGGTCACATATTTGGTTCCACAAAGAACCATTCGGTCAAAGACCATCTCTTTCTTACCTTTTTATAATCTGAAAAACATTCTTTCGCCACAAAGAAACAGAAAGGTTCTTCAGATGTTAAAAGTTCTTTATGGAACCACTTTAAGGAACAGGTTCTTCTATGGCATCGTGAAGCACTTTTAATTTTTAAGAGTGTAATAGTGTTCGGCAGTGACATGATGCTTCACTGTGATTGGCTGATTAGCCTGTCAGTGGGACAATAACAGCCTATCACGATCGCAGCTCCTCAACATAATGTGTCAAACGGATGGGCTAATTACAGAGCAAACATCTCACACACTCGGACATCATCACTTGTGGTCACATCCGAATCGAAATGAACTTGTAATGACTCGAAACACAGAGCGAGGAGGTTTTTAGTGAGCACGCAGCTGGGTTAAATTAAAAGGTGCATCTGCAAGCCTGCCACCACCTGCAGTGTTTAACGAGGATTTGTTGACTAATGATCTGAAAGATGGCGAGTGTTAATAAAAGCAGCTCAATGAGAGTTAGTAGTAACTAATCAAAGAGACAATATATGTTCTTGATACTGTATTATTAGCTCTTATTTTATACGCTTGATGAGGCTTTGATCATGTGACTTGGGACTAAAAATGATTAAATAAACATAACTCGCTTCATCTAAATTAATGAATTAATTTAAATAAATGTTTTTATTTTAATTTAAATTAATTTAAATTTTAAAGTTATCGTTTACATTTAAATTAATCTTATTTAAAATTGTATTTATTAATCTGCAAGCATGTGTGAAATGTATCCAAAGTGACCGTAATGTTACCAAATTGTTTATTTAAAGATACTGGAAAATACATTTCTAATTTTCCACAAAATATTGCAGCCACTGTTTTCAACATCGATTATAATAAGAAATATTTATTAAACAGCATGTGAAAGTATTTTTTAAATGTATAGAAAATTGTTATTTTATAGTAAAATAACATTTTATAATATTACTGTTTTTCTGTATTTCTGATCAAATAAACACGTTATTGGTGAGCAGACATTTCTTTTAAATACATAAAAAATACCTCAACATATTCAAAGTATATATCAGGTGGAAAGGGCTCCTTAAAGGTTGCCACTTTTTACAGTGTGATTTTACATATTAATATTAAATACTTGAATATTAATCACAGTTTAGTTTAAATATTAACGTCAGTCTTATTAATATTAAATATTGGTGTAAACATCTAAAAATATTATAGTGTTGGTTGCATGTTCGTAGTGTAAAGTACATGCCCATATTTCTTTAAATACCTGGAAACATCAAATTGAACATAAAATTAAAACCCAAATACATTTACATTTAGTCATTTAGCAGATGTTTTATCCAAAGCGACTTACAAATGAGGACAATAGAAGCAATCAAAACCAACAAGAGCGCAATGATATATAAGTGCTATAACAAGTCTCAGTTAGCTTAACGCAGCACACGTAGCAAGGGTTTTTTCAATTATATAATAAATAAAAAGAAAACAGATAGATAGAATACAACAAGATTAGAGAAGCTAGTGTCAATGCAGTTAGCAGTTAGTAAATGAATAGAGTGCAAGTCTAAAAGGGACAAGTTTTTTTTTAAAGAATAGAATTAGAATAGAGAGTGCTAGAGTTAGAGGGTCAAATAAAGATGGCAGAGATGTGGAAAATACAGAGAGAGAACAAAGAGAGGTACTTTTTTAATCTGTGGGAAGAATGTTGTATTTTCTCAGTAGCCTTCATGATCTCATCTTCTCCAAACTTTCCTCTTATTTTTAGGACTACACCCTGACCATGTATTTCCAGCAGGCTTGGCGAGACAAGCGCTTGTCGTACACAGAGATCCCTCTGAATCTAACCTTGGATAACCGCGTGGCTGACCAGCTGTGGGTGCCCGACACCTACTTCCTCAACGATAAGAAATCCTTCGTTCACGGAGTGACAGTCAAGAACCGAATGATACGCCTGCATCCCGACGGCACTGTGCTCTACGGATTAAGGTACGTTCGTTGAGGTCATCAACATTGTCGTTATCGACCCGTAATCACGTTTGACTCCTCTCATCATTCTGTCCGTGCAAACTATTTGCAAACCACCCACACACAACGCGCTCACGATGTGTTCAGAGGCCTGTTTTTATTTTCCCTGGCTGCTGATGCATTATTCCGGTGTAAATGACTCAACATCGCTGTCTATGTTTAGAAGGGATGAAATTGTTGTTGCTAATTCCAAAGCTGCGCATTGTGTTTGCCGTTCCTCAGCCTGACAGCAGTGTCCTTATCAGAAGAGCGCTTAAAAATTAAAAATCTGCATTGCAGCAGATAATTCACTGCTATTAAGGCGACCAAAATCAATAAATATAATTTATAACGCTTCATTATGTAAGTGCCCAATTACATAAGCTATTTTTACATAACCCAAAAGGGGAAACTGTGTGCAGAAACACTAAATGCACATGATGAAACATTGATGGGAATGTGTGAGAGTGCCGTGACCTGGCCTGCAGAACATGGCTTTCGGGACTGCCATCGCGCTACTTTGTCAATGGAGACCTTCGCATGTGAGACAGAGCCGGCTGCGGCCCGCATGTGTGTGTGTGTGTGTGTGTGAGCATGTGTTGAGGAGGCAGTAATAGAGCGTTCTCTTTTGTGACATCTGAAATTTAGTGTGAATCTGTGCTCTGTTGCAGTTTGACACAAAAGCGTGTTGGAAGATGGGCTTTCTGGGTTTGTGAATGCGTATGGGAATGTGTGTTTGTGATGAGTTGGGGTGTGTTGTCCGTGTTCCTTGGGTGCCCTGCTCCACTAAGCCTGCCAAAGCATGTTCCTCAATTACCAGGAGAAGAAGAAAATAACTGCGCTCTTCTATAGCTGTCTGTGAGAGCCCAGTCTGACAATTTAGCACAGGCAGGTAGATCTGATTATCTTGCTCCTAAAAGACTTCAACCAATAACACAGACGCTGGCCAGGAGATGAAAATACACAGGCTTAAATACAGTTTCTGAGTCATAATACAACAAGTGAATCATGCTATGGCTTAGCAGTCTGTGTTGTCCTTGTTTTATTGGACTAATGTCAAAACATTTTCTATTATTATACCAAAGACATTTTCATATTCATTTAGTTTCAAATTCAAATTTCAATGGTTGGAGCTTTTAAAGATACAAGAAACTTTCTTTGATGCATAGTGTGCATGTTGATTTTTAGCACTCTAAAATCAACTCTAAAGTAGCTGATTCATATAGCTACTTATTCTGGACAAGAGTCAACCACTTAAACAAAGGACTGACATGCAAATTCATACCTATTTATTTTTTTAGATATATTTTATTTGCTAATGAATGCTTCAAACAAAAATGTAGTATCATTCAACTCTTATGAAAATTAACCATGGTTGTACTACCATAAGACACTTGGTTGTTGTAGTGTTAAACCATGGTAACCACAAATGAACTATGGTTTTACTACACAAACCATAGTTTAACCATATTATTTGTAGTAAAACTTGCCAGATCAAAAAAGTGCCTTCTGCTTTTGTGTGCAATGTGTACTTTTGAGGCTGAGACTAGTGTCTGACTCATTTGTCTAAATGTAAACAAAATGTCATCTGTCTGAATTAAACCAACATTTCACGTATAGTTTTAGCTGTGATCAGCTTATTGTGTTGTGATGTATCACATTCACAGCATTTTAGCACACAGCATAACTCAGTACGCACACGTTATGAGGTGTTCAACAAGGCTATGTACTAGGCCCAATTAAAAAGTGTTACAGTGCAGTTAGGGCCACTTCTGTCTAAATGCAGTTGACTAATTTAGGAAATAATAGACTTAAGCAAATCTAAATTACTAGACATAGTGACTGAGAGAAGAAGAGGTCTTCTGTTTACCCTCTCATTTACAGTGGATGAGCCACACAATAAAACAGAGACATGATCATTAATTCTCATTTACAGAAAAGGTTGCCTATTATATGGAGGTGAAGTGCCTTCGCTGGTGCTATTTTTTCCAGCAACTTGAAGATGTCTAAGGGCAGAATAGGACAGCTTCTATTTATAGCTGGCATTATTGTATTTTATATAATCACACATTCCTGTGCTATCTATCTGTGTAAAGGTAGGTGAATATACCAGCGGCAACAGAAAAACTCAGATAGGAGAGGCATTTCTGAAGTGGTGGCAAAATTCAATACCATGTCTTTCTCTCACACATTTAAGTCTGATACTATTAATGGTGGCTTAGCGGGATCACAAAAATATATATATTAAAGTAATATAAAAGTAAATGCTCTGATCTTTATGTGACACATGCTTTCTCTGCCTCTGTTCTTTTTTTAATTCTGCAAATTTATGTTTTTAAAAACACATCTTTGGTGGTTAAATTCAACATGAACTCTAAATTGGCTTGATTTTTTTTTTCAAAATTTTAACTGTGTTTTGGTTTTTTTTTTTTTTTTTTTGCATTTTTTTTTGGTGAACGAGCGCCACTTTTATCCATAAGCAGTAGACACATGACATAATCAGTTCATGCCTTCCATGGAAACTGAGCAAATGATCTTGGTGTTTTTAAGGCTATGCTTTATACTTTTTTAATGCACATTCCTAGTGTGTATGTGCACATTGATTTAATTTTCATTTTTTATTTAATTTAAGATATGTTGCATTTGGCACATGCTTTTATTTACATTCTTTTCAAAGTATGCATTTTATTAGTTCATTCATTCCCTGGGAAACAAACCCATGACCTTGGTGCTTTTAATGCTATGCTTTTCAGAAACACTTTCTTGATGCACATTCCTAGTCCGTATGTGCACATTATATGTATGTGCACTCAAATTACTTTCCACATCTGATGATGTCACCAAGCCAATTTTCATATAGAGACCATTTTTCACCATCGAAACTAGTTGCTATACGTTTAACTGTCTGTTGTTTGCATGATGGTCAAAAATGACAGATTTTTTTTTATTTCAATGAAATGAATGTACTGTATTTTAGTTTACTTTTTATTTAATGTTTTGTATTTTTGGTACTAATTTATATTTATGGAATAGTTATAATCCATTTATTACCTGTTTTTCAGCATAAACCTGATAATGGAATTTCCAACTTAAACTAGTGTAAATCTTGCTGATTTATCTTGTTAAAGGATTATACTTGGATTATACAGATAATTATTGAAGTGAAAAAAATTAAAAGTGACACTTAAAAAAATTATATTAGTTTGAGTTTATTATTATTATGAAAAATGCACAAAAAATGTACAATTTTATATGAAATATATATTTTCAAAAATATGTTTTACTCTAAACCTGCATGAAAGTCAAGTCCATACATCTAAGGAAGTTATGTTCCAAATTTGAGGTTGACATCTAAAAAAATTAGCTTCCAGTAAGATTTAGTTTGGATGCAGTACCAAACATTTCCACTAGTTGAGATTCGCTTCCCAATCATTTCCAATGTGATAATTTTTTGCAAGACCATTTAATCTTTTTGTGCCAAAACCCTTTCCCAAAAAAAGTTTCATACCACTCAGATGACAAAAAAAACAAAATTTTTCTGTCAAGAATGACCGAACAACACCAGAGGGTTGAAAAAAAAAAATCTAGTTAAGTGTGCGAAATCTTTGATTCAATTCAGGACTACCATTTTGGCTGCTGTGTTTTCAGCTCGTCCTCTCGCCACCCTCATAATGTAATTCAGTCAGACCCCTGCGTGGTGTGTTGCAGCACAAGCCTTAGTAAACAAGGTCGTTTGGAATAAAGGTACACATGCTGCCTTGGGGTCTGTACCCAACCCTTACATGAACCTGTGCGGTGCGCGGGGAAACCGTAGCGCTGCGGCCCGCCGGTGATAGATGGGTAGATGAAGTCTAGTGTGCTGGTAAAAAAGAACGCTCTTGAATGCATGTGGATGAGAAGATCTCAGCGTTGGTGGGTTTCAATGTTGGGAAGTAGCAGTCTAACGGCACTGGAGAGTAAACAGCTCCGACTTTTATTCCTCAGACCCTTTTCAAGCTGATACAAGCTGCCAGAGGCGTTAAGCGGCACTAAACCGGTGGGGGTCAGGCCTAGCTTCCTTCTGCTCTTAATATATTGAGCCAAGCCCTCTTCAAGCGGATACAAATCAAGCAGTAAGCAGCAGGTCACAGTGAGACGGAGAGCAGAGAAATGGAGAGATGAGTAAGAGAGACTGGGGGCAAAATCTTTTTTACGTTTTTCTTCCTAACTCACGGACTGCTACAAATATACCTACCATCTTTCAGTAAACTAAACGTGTCTTTGGCAATAAATAACTTATAATGAGAAAGACTAGATCGTAATATCATATTTAATAGGAATCAGAGTGTTTGCAATGGTTGTGGGCAATTGTAACACCTGACAAAGAAATCATATTAGCCCACTCTGACAAAAAAACACATCCAGGTATATATTTTTTTGTCCTTTTATATCATATTAATAATTTTGGCTGTCAGATATAATGTGTGCTTAAAGGAAAAGTCTAGTAGCACCTATTATAATTGTATGAAGCAAGTCCACAACGAGACAAAATAATTGATGAAATAACGTTAATTATTACAAGTTTTAAT
Source organism: Sinocyclocheilus anophthalmus (assembly GCA_018155175.1). Classification (NCBI taxonomy): domain Eukaryota; kingdom Metazoa; phylum Chordata; class Actinopteri; order Cypriniformes; family Cyprinidae; genus Sinocyclocheilus; species Sinocyclocheilus anophthalmus. The sequence goes on from JADLZN010000034.1 coordinate 28,449, forward strand.
TCAAAAGCATTAAAACTTCAAACAGAAATGACATATTATATATTTTCTTCAAACAGAATATATATAACATTATATATATTATAATAATATATATGTTTGAAAGAAGTCTCTTCTGCTCAACAAAGCTGCATTTATTTGATAAAAATACAGATAAAAACAGTGAAATATTATTACAATTTAAAAATAATGAATTTTCAGCATCATTACTCCAGTCTTCAGTGTCACATGATCTTCAGAAATCAGTATAATATGCCGATTTGCTGCTCAAGAAACAGTTGTGCAGCACAATATTTCTGAGGAAACCGTGATACATTTTATTTTTCAGGATTCACAGATGAGCAGAAAGTTCAAAAGAACAGCATTTATTTGAAATAGCAATATTTTGCAACATTATAAATGTCTTTACTGTCACTTTTGATCGATGTAATGCGTTCTTGGTGAATAAAAGCATTAATTTATTTCAAAAATAATCTTATTGACCCCAGACTTTTGAACAGTAGTGTCTAATCAGTTGTTCTTAGACATATGGAAAACAGATGCCAGCATAGAGAAAAAGAGACGTACTGTGTGATGGAAGATGGAAAGAGAAGGAGAAGATGAAAGGGGGTTCAGAGATGAGAGAGATTGAGAAAGGGTTTACAATGTTAAGAGAGCGAGAAGGAGGGATGGACGAATGGAGAGAGACCAACTCCACCTCGAACTGTCCTCAGCTTTCCAACGACTCTCTGATCTAGCCATCTCTTAGACACTCAAATGCACTGAGACTTTTGCTGATGATGTAGCGACCTATAAATAGCCTGTAATTTTTACCTCTGCCATCTTGGCCTAATTTCCTGATTTCCCAGAGCTCCCAGTTCTTCCAGCGCTTCCTGTGGAATTGTGATTGTGGGACGGTGCAGAGGAACCTCGGGAGTATTGATGTTTTTGGCATGCTGATTTATGACCGGGAACCAAGAGAGAGATGAGGATCGCTGACAAGCCAGAACTGTCTATGGAAAAAATGCAACCCAAGTTTAATTGCTGCTTTACATCAAATCAAAAAGAGCAGAATTTATTGAAACATTTTTTTTTTGCATTTCCTTGAAACATTACTTTTTTTTGCTGTTCCTTGATGAATAAATGTATTAATTTCTTTCACAAAAGACAAACTTACTGACCCCAAATGGTGAACAGAGCAAAAGATGAGCCTTGTTCTCGCTATACTGACAAACCATAATTCATGTATACGGTAAAAACTGCAAAAAATTTAAACCAATTGAATAAGTGCTGCTTTAAATCAAATCAAAGTTAGTGACAAGTTCATGACTTTTTAATGTTAACTAAATAATCATGATGGAAATTGACTGATGCTAATTCACAAAATCAAGTAGAAATATACAATGATTTATACAAATTCCAGTGGTTTATATTTATATTTATAATGCTTTATTATATTGAAGTTATTTTTAATTCCGGATATTTATATATAAATAAAATATATGTCCTCTTCGTCAGTGTTTTCAACATGATCGAGAATCCCGAAATGTTTCTTGAGCAGCAAATCAGCATATTATACTGATTTCTGAAGATCATGTGACACTGAAGACTGGTGTTATGATGCTGAAAATACAGATTTGATCACAGAAATATATTACATTTTAAAATACATTCCATAGAAAACTGTTATTTAAATAGCCGAATTGATACTATTTTACTGTAGTTTGAGGATAAGAGTCTTTCTTCCAAACGTAATTAAAAACATGAGAAATGTTGTTTTTTTTTCGAGCGTCATTTTTTTTACAGACAGTTTGGTTCAGTGTGTAAAACTGAAAAGAAAAGAAAGAAGAGAAAAAGAAGTGAAGTTGCATCATGTCCGTTGGCAGGAATTGCATGTGTTTTAAAATGATTTGAAATGAGTTGATGTACTGACATTATTAAGCTAAGAGTTCTTTTAGATTAAGTTTTAAAAACCCACATGAAAGTCCAGGAGACATCTATAAACTAGTTATTCTTTACTGTGAAAGGTGTTCAAGGCGGAGCTTGAAATACTGAATAGCTTCGCTGCTGCAGTGGGTCAGACCCCCAAAGGAAAGCCAGTTCCGTTGTTCAGGTAATAATCGGGTTGTCCACTCAGATCATCTTCACGCATAATGATATTTGCATCATTTATTTACCTTTGGCAGATACATTTCCTCAAAAAACCTTGCTTTTGACTGACAGTCGTTTAACATTATGTTCTGCATTTCCTGGAATCCAAACCCGTTGCCCTGGTTTTCTACTGTTTCCGAGAAAACAGGAATATAGTTTTAAAGGGGTCCTATTATGCTCTTTTAAAATTTCTTGAATTTGTTTTGGGGGTGTACTAGAACAGGCTCTCATACTAGGTTGTTTGAAAAAACACATTATTTTTCACATATTTACATTATTACAACACCTCTCTCCCCAGCCTGGCATGAACGGCTCGAATAGTTCCTGTATCAAATGAAGGCCCGCCTCCTGAAATACGAAATGTGCTGTGATTGGTTAGATGGGCCAGTGGGTGTGTTGTGATTGGTTAGCTGGGCAGTGTGTGCTGTGACTGGTTAGCTGAGCCAGAGTGTGCTGTGATTGGTTAGCTGGGCCAATGTGTGCTGTGATTGGTTAGCTGGGACAGTGTGTGTTGTGATCGGTTGAAGTTAGCTGGTGGTGAGTGTGTGGTGTTGTGATTCGGTCGTAGCTTGGGAGCCGAAGTCGGGCGTGATTGGTTAGCTGGGCCAGTGTGTGCTGTGAGTGGGTAGCTGGGCCAGTGTGTGCTGTGACTGCGTAGCTGGGCCAGTGTGTGTTGTGATTGGTTAGCTGGGCCAGTGTGTGTGTTGTGTTTGGTTAGCTGGGCCAGTGTGTGTTGTGTTGTGATTGGTTAGCTGGGCCAATTTGTGTTGTGATTGGTTAGCTGGGCCAATTTGTGTTGTGATTGGTTAGCTGGGCCATTGTGTGTGTTGTGATTGGTTAGCTGGACCAGAATGTCCTGTGATTGGTTAGCTGGCCCAGTGTGTTGCGATTGGTTAGCCTGGGAGTGTGGTTTGAGGTCTAGCTGGGCCAGTGGATGTGTGAGGTAGCTTGGGCCAGTGTGTGCTGTGATTGGTTAGTTAGCTGGGACAGTGTGTGCTGCGATTGGTTAGCTGAGCCAGTGTGTGCTGTGATCGGTTAGCTGGGCCAGTGTGAGTTGTGATCTGTTAGCTGGGCCAGTGTGTGCTGTGAACGGTTAGCTGGGCCAGTGTGTGCCGTGATTGGGTAGTGGGCAGGGTTTTTTTGTGCATTTTTGTTTTTTTTTTCAGGTGAGATGGTTAGCTGGGGCCAGGGGGACCCTGAGTTGTGATCTGTTAGGTGGGCCCAGTGCTGGGCTGTGTTGTGATCCCCGTTAGACGGGCCATGTGGCGAACTGGTGCTGTGATGGTTCGCGGCGCCCGGTTGGATGCGTCACATGGGCCCCATTGTGTGTGTGATCGGTAGTCTGGGCAGTGTGTGCTTGCTGGCACAGCTGGGCCATGGTGCGGGATTGCGTGCAGCTGGCCCGTTGTTGTGCTGTGTAGGTAGACTGGCGCCATGTGGTGTGCTGTAAGTTGCTGGCGAGGTGTGAGTGATATGGTCGCTGTGGGTTCTTGGCCAGTGTTGTTTGCGATCGGTTAGCTGGACCAGGTGGTTGGGTGTGATGGGTAAACTGGGCCAGGTGAGTTGTGTGAGGGATTGTCTAGACCTGGCAAGTGTGTTTTTGTACCCTTTATGTGATTGCGTTTGATGGGCCAAGTGTGTGACTGATGATTGGTTAGCGGGGCCAGTGTGCTTGTGCGTGATCTGTTAGAGGGACCAGTGTGTGCGGTGTTGTGATCGCGTTAGCGGGCCGAGTGTGTCGCTGCGGGGTGTGAAGCGCGGTTAAGGAATGGACAGGTGTAGTGTTATCTTATTAAGCGCGATCCGGCGGTTAGCGGGGCGCCATTCGTGTGTTGTCGTGTTACGAGTGAGGCGTCAAGTCACGAGTCGAGTGCGACCAACAGTGTGTGGCTGCATATAGCGGTCACTGGACGAGATCGGGGGTGTAGTGATTTGAGGGGCATCGATAGTGGCTGAGACCAGTGGGTGACTCCGTGAGGAGCAGGATGAGATACGTGTGGCAACGGTGAGGTGTATGTTGATGCAGAAGGTGGTAAAGACATGGGCATCATGTGGTCATGTTGGCGACCTCGGTTAGCTGGGCCAGTGTGTGCCTCCACCAGGGCGAAGCCATGGGTTTCCGCGAATCATGGGCCAGTGTGTGTGTTGTGTTTGGTTAGCTGGGCCGGTGTGTGTTGTGTTCGGTTAGCTGGGCCAGTGTGTGCTGCGACTGGTTAGCTGGTCAGTGTGTGTTGTCCCGGTGATCGCGTGGTAGCTGGGGCCCAGCTCAGTGTGGACTGACGAAGTCTGCGTTAGCTGGCCAGGGTGTTGTGATTCGGTACGATAGGCGCCCAGTGTCGGCCTCCTGTGCAACGCGCTTAGTCGGACCATTGTGTGTGTTGTGATAGTTAGTGCTGGAGGCAGTGGTGTGATTGCGGAACCGCGTCTAGCTGGGCCACAGGTGTGTTGTGTCGGTCAGATGGGCGTGCAGTGTGTGGCCATGCCAGATCGGTTAGCTGGGCAGTGTGTGTTGTGATCGGTTAGCTGGGCCAGTGTTTGCTGTGATCGGTCAGCTGGGCCAAGTGTGTGCTGTGATAAAGATTAGATGGACCATGTCCGTGTGTGCACCGCCCCTTGGTTAGCTGGGCCGGTGTGTGTTGTGATTGGGTAGCTGGGCCAGTGTGTGCTGTGACTGGTCAGCTGGGCCAGTGTGTGCTGTGACTACGCGCTAAATGGCACCAGGGTGTGATGCACGATTCGGTTAGCTGGGCCAGTGTGTGCTGCGACTGGTTAGCTGCTTTTCTTGGCCAGTGTGGGTTGTGATTGGTTAGCTGGACCTGTGTGTGTTGTGATTGGTTAGCTGGAACCAGTGTGCTGTGATTGGTTAGCTGGAACCAGTGTGTGCTGTGATTGGTTAGCTAGGCCAGTGTGTGCTGTGATCGGTTAGCTGGACCAGTGTGTGTTGTGATAGGTTAGCTGGACCAGTGTGTGTTGTGACTAGTTAGCTGGGCCAGTGTGAGCTGTGATCGGTTAGCTGGACCAGTGTGAGCTGTGATCGGTTAGCTGGACCAGTGTGAGCTGTGATCGGTTAGCTGGACCAGTGTGAGCTGTGATCGGTTAGCTGGACCAGTGTGAGCTGTGATTGGTTAGCTGGACCAGTGTGTGCTGTGATCGGTTAGCTGGACCAGTGTGTGCTGTGATCGGTTAGCTGGACCAGTGTGTGCTGTGATTGGCAGCACTCGGCGCCTGGTCGGGAAATGTCACGCCCCTTACCATAGACCAAGCCCACGCCTGCGAGCTTCAGTGTAAATATAGCGTCAAAATCAAATCAATTTGAGCGTGATTTAAACCCAGATGATTGTAACCACTCTAAGTTCATCTGTCTTGGGAAAGCTAGCGTGTCTCCGACATAGTGATAACACTCGTTGCCTTCTCTAGTACAGCTCAACCAGGTCTCACATAGCGCTATTTGATGTCACATACCGAAAACGATAAATCTGCGTTTTTGTAGTCCAAACGAGACGTTCGTTGTAGTTTTTGAAAAGTGATTTCTGTTAAATAAAATATCTCCTTTTGAAGTGGACTTGGCTCAATTATGCCTGTGAAACAGCAACCTGTACAGACTAATAGATTGAAAAAGTGAAAGACAAAAAGAATGCAAAAACAAAATCAAAAAAAAAGTATAATAGGACCCCTTTAAAGAATTTATTTGATAGAATTTCTCAATTTTATTGAATAGCAGAAATCATGTATAGAATGGTAAGATCCATCCAGACAGACGCGTGAGCAGCAGTGTGGATGTGAGGGAGGAGGGCCTCGTCTCTGGTGTAATCCCCACGGTCCCCTGTCTCTGCTCTGCATTCAGGATCACCACCACCGCGGCCTGTATGATGGACCTGCGGCGATACCCGCTGGATGAGCAGAACTGCACGCTGGAGATCGAGAGCTGTGAGTGATTCTCAGATTCACACCATCTGTCTAGACGTCAAATGATAGTATTTTTAGGACAGATATTTCTAATAATTGTTGTGATTGTTGTATGTTGAACTGATCAACAGATTTTTTGAATTTTTATTTTTTTATAAAAGCATAAAATTATTAAATTATTACATGTAGTATTATCATTATTATGAATAAAAGCAATAAAATACATAATATGTAATGTGTAATATGTAATGATAATAATATTATAAATAGTATTATTATCGGAAATATGTAAAAGTTATATATTGTATAATGTGTTGTTGATGATCGTTATTATTTTCAAGAGAACATAATATTGAGAAAATATAAAAAAAAAATAAAATATGCTTATAAAAATAATAATTATATTATTTTGTGTTTTTAATATTTTTTTATATATGCCAACTATAATATTAATTAATATAATGATGATGATGATGATGATGATGATAAAATAATTATGTACTATTAACAGTATGGAGACTTATTTGTAGTTACTCTATTTAGTTTTTTCAACTAATAAATACTGAATATCACATTTAAAAAAATAAAAGTACGTTACAAAGTAATAATAATATTTTTATTAATCATGGTTAATTTTTTGGTTTGACATTTTGTAAATTTGCCCCATAAATAATAGCATGTAATAATAAGAATAATAATAATAATAATACGATTGATGACGATAATAATAATAATAATAATAATACTACTACTAATAATAATATGGTCACACATGTCATTTCATGTTTATGTTACACTGTAACTAAAATGCTGCACATTTTGCATTTGAGAGTGAATGGCTGTTCAGTAAACAGCTGAATAATTAATGCAAGCAGTGCTTTAAGAGAGTCACTCCACCTGTGAACCCTCTTGTTGCTTGTTGAACACACAGTGCTTTAATAGTGTTTTTGGAGTCTGTTCTGTAGAAACCTGATATTACACATCCGGTTAAATAGTAAAGTACGTTAAAAACATAGACTGAAGCGATTATGGGTTATGTGTTACCCAGACGCGTCTGATGATCTGTTTTTCAGCTGTGCCATGACAGCAGTGCTAAATTATGCATTTACAGCCATAACAACAGCTAATCATCTCCCTCTTTATCAAGATGAATGGGCTTTCTATTTTGTCATTATTACCTGTAATTGTGTGTAACGCAATTTTTCTAAAACTGAAAGACACAGGAGAAGAATGCGAGGTCTTCTCAGTGTTTATCTCTGTCCCTGGAGTGCTGGATTACAGCGCTGTGATGTGATGCTCCGGAACAGGCTTCTCGTTTCATCATTAAGTTGCCAGAAGCATTAAGCAGCACATGTATATACACCCCCACCAGCTATATACTACACTCGAGTTTTTCTCTCTTTTGCCCTCCTCTCTCGCTCCAGCCCTCCTTTCCCTTCTTCTACTCGTTCGCTGTCAGGGTTATTATAGTTAACTAAAACTAAAACCATAAAAAGCATTTCCGCTTCTTGAAATTGCGGCTTATTTTATTTCATCAAGTTGCTAATGCAGCGTTTCTCATTTGCAATTAGTTTAACTTGATATGCTGAAATAACAAAAACTAAAATAAAAGTAGATAAAAAGCATAGACTTATTAAAAAACTAATAAAACGAATAAATAAAAAGTAAAAATAAATAACAAATACAAAAAAATGTAAAAATAAAAGCAAATTCAAAATATGAATAAAAACTATAAGAGTATATCAGTGATATTCAAATAACATGTTATTTAAAGGTATCGCAAAATTCTGAATTTAAGAAACGTCTCTCTTTTTTTTTTCATAAGTGTACATTTAAATTTAATCGGCCACATCAGGGTTGCCAGGTCTGCGTAACAAAACCAGCCCAACTGCTACTCAAAACTTGGCCAATCACTGCCAAAAACATGCCCAATCAGGTTCTGGGGAATATTGGCTATCAAAAATTGGTCTAAAATCACATTCTAAAAAAAAACAAACAAAAAAAAAACTATTTGCAACAACAGTATAATAGTAGCTCAATTCTGCGGGTGATACACGGAAGATCTGGCAACCCGAGGCACATGCCCCACAGAATGTTGAAATGAAACTTATGTTGAAATAACGAGAAGTTTCATTAGTCAAAACGATAAATATACATCAATAGGTTTGACAAATAGACAAATACTAATAATTTGATTTATCTACCGCATATATATATATACTGTATATTAGTACTGTCAAACATATATATAAATACACACACATACAGTATATATTTTATAAAAGAGTATGTTTATACATTTATTAGTCATAGTGCTTATATTTTAATTATTATATAAAATATATTTAATATCTAGAAATAACATATTTTCTGAAACATACATGCATGGTTTGTATTTATTATATACATAATAACTAATGCACAGTACACACATATATATTAGGTAAACAAAAACTTTTATTTTGGATGCAATTAATAGTTTGACAGCACTAACATATAGATATATATTTATATATATATATAGATATATATATATATTAGAATATATATACTCACGGACAGCACAAAATTAATGTAATTCTTAAAGAAAATCTAATATAAAAGATATAAACAAAAATGGATAATTTATATACATTTAATACAAATTTCTCTAGGTATAATTTCAAACATTGATCATTAATACAACAAGGTTTTAAAAAGTGTATAAGTTGCAGATGAAAAATGGAATGTATTTTTAAAAATTCTAATTTAAATAGAATCCAACTGGCGTAGACCTGGCAACCCGACTTTCTTTCACTTTCTCTCCCACACTCACGTTTCCTTTCCCATGTCTGTACCCTTTCACGCTCACAATTGCGTGTTTTCCCGTAATTTTCATCTGTGTATCTGTGCAGAAGTGTTTCACGCGAGCTAATGAGACACAAGCTAAAGCCTCCTTTTCGCTGATCGACTTCAGAAGCAGATTTTAAAGCAGAAGCTCCGCGCTCGAGTCGCTCACCTCTGATTCCTTTTTCTCTGGTTTCTCTCAAGGCCCGAGGGAATAATGGAGCCGTAGCAGTAAAGTGATCTGTTGACAGTAATCAGCCAGTCAATTGACAGAATCAGACGCGGTGGCACAGAGATAATAGATTTAATGGAAAGTGAAACACCAGTCCTTCCCAGTCCTTCCCAGTCCAACAGCATTTTTCTCTAGAGTCCTCAGCTCTCTCATGCTTTTCTCGCTTTCATCTCTCGCCATTTAAAAGCCTTTTCAGACAGCGAGGTGAACACAACGCAACCTAACCAAACACATCTTATGACTGTCACATGGCTCAAGCTCTTGTCGTATTTACATCACGTTGCTCTCTGGCCCATTAAACCGAAGGAGAAAGCCGTGTTTGTTATCTTTGTCGCTGCATTAATGCTTTATGAGGCCTGCAGCTTTGCTGGCCTTTTTAAGTCTGTACCTGGTTGCCAAGTCATGCAGAGATAACTCCCTTGAATATGAAGAAATCAGAAGCTCATCGTTAATTATTCAAAACACTAAATAGGTCACTGGTTCTCATTATAAGTTGCACGCAGATGGAGAAGGAACCTCAGCGAGGACGGAGATCAAGCAAACACACAGATTCCTTCACGGATGTGGATATGTGTCTGTTTCATAACCAGCTGTCCCCTTACATCATTTAATGATCACTTGTTTTGAAATCTAAATGTCACCGACAATATTTATACAGCACTTTCCATGAATACAATGCAATTTGGTAGCCCGTTGGTTTATGTAAAGTATTTAAAACACATATTTGTTGGATATGTTAGAAAATTGGTTCTTAAAATCTCTAAAATCTTATGTGAGACCCTGGACCTCAAAACCAGTCATAAGGGTCAATTTTTCGAAATTTAGATTTATGCATCGTCTGAAACCTGAATAAATAAGCTTTTGCAGGCGATTGGCAGTTTTAAGAGTTCCCTCGCAGGTCACCGCTGGAGAAGCACGGAGAGATAAATATGGGGCTAGAAAACGTCATCCTCTGGCCACGCTGATAAACACATCCACAGCGCTCCCGAAACAATCCCTGGATAAAATCAGGGGCATTTTATCCCAGGAGGCAATGCTCAAAAATAAATAACCGACGGTACAGAATTAAGATGAGAAATTTTACAAAATATATGCATAAAGCTGTTTTTTATAATCTATGCTCTTAAAAAAAAGGTGCTTAAAAGGTTCTTCACAGTATGCCATACGAAGAAGCATATGTGACCATGGAGCACAAAAACAGTCATAAGGGTCATTTTCATAAAAAAGCTGAATAAATAAGCTTTCCATTGATGGCTGGTTTGTTAGGATAGGACAATATTTGGCTGAGATACAACTATTTGAAAATCTGGAATCTGAGGGTGCAAAAAAATCTAAATATTGAGAAAATCATCTTTAAAGTTGTCCAAATGAAGTTCTTAGCAATGCATATTACTAATCAAAAATTAAGTGTTCATATATTTACAGTAGGGAAATTTACAAAAATAATTCATGGAACATGATCTTTACTTAATATCACAATGATTTTTGGCATAAAAGAAAAAAAATAATTTTGACCCATACAATGTATTGTTGGCTATTGCTAAAAATATCCCCGCGAAACCTTAACACTGCTTTTGTGCTGCAGGGTCACATATCATGATATGAGTAATTTTATATCACGATGACAATATATCATGTATCACTCTTAAAAATAAAGGTAGTTTGCATAGTTTTCACTGTGTAAATAAAATTCCGTATTTAAGCTACAAAAGTGATTTAGTCGAGCGGTGCGATTTTCTCTCACTGTTGTTTGATTAACATGAATGAAAGACAGGAGGAAAAATAGGCAGCTTCCTCTTTAAAACCGAACATCCGGATCCAATATACTGTTAAACACGTGTTTTCTTTCTCAGCTGTTTACTTTCACTTAAGACCTGAATGATTGTGTTTATGAGGATACTTGCAAAGATGGGCATTTAGACACATATAAGCATGTGTATTTAACCGTTCAAGGCCAATACAGCAACAAAAATATTCAGACGCTCTATGAGCAGCGGATTCATGTGCGCGGCCTGCGGAAACAGTCTGACAAACCACAACGCTTGTCACGGATATTGGTAACAGGGTTGAAAACAAATCTAACCCCATTAATTAATATAAAACAAATGTCTTATTATATTTACTAATATGCAAAATATTGTAGGAAAATAAAACATTGAATAAATATTTATCTTTAAATTTTGGGAAATATAACAAAAACAACTAGCTATTGAGTGATGTAATTTAGAGGTGTAATATGTAATTTGAGTGATATTTACAACCCTGTTACTCATGTTTGCATCGTTTTTAGTTTGTTTTGTTTATTTTTAATGGTATAAGTTTTGTCTATTTATTTCTAAAATGTTTTAAACTGTATTTAGACATGCCACGGATATTGGTAACAGGGTTGAAAACAAATCTTAACCACATTAATTAATATAAAACAAATTTCTTATAATATTTACTAATATGCAATATTTAAATGGACAACCTGAGGATGATGATCAACGTTTTTGAGACAAACGAACATTTTTGTTTCGAAAACAAAAAATATAGAAAAATAAAAACAGATAAACAAATATTTATAAAAACTATAATATTATTTCAGTGATACTAAAGTAACACTGGTTATTGCATGATCAACAAACGAAACTTACTAGAGAAGTGTGAAATAATACACCTCTGTAAATAAATACAATTTAAATTCTATATGTATTTTCGCAAAACTTAAATGCACATTTGTATGGAACATACACGCTCCTCAATGATTGGATCATGCGAGTGAATATCCCCGTTTGTTTTTTTAAATCACTTCGCAGGGCACTTCACCAAGTCAATATAAAAACGGATCGATCGAGACCAATAAGAGAAACATGTTCGTGGCTTGCTCGTTATATTGAATGCTGGTTCTTTTTTAATTTTGTGTTTCTATTTTCTGGTTCTCCCCCCTTCTTTTTGCCTCACCGCACCTTCCCCCCTCAGCGGCGAAATGATGTACGTATGCAGCTGGGAGACTGTGCGAGGACTGGATATGGTGTAGCCACAGCAGCCAGCTGTGTTATGATCTCATGATTCCGAGCAAAATTCGATAGCGTTTTGATTCCTTTACAGACGCAACGATTTGTATGCGCATCTTTCTTCAGTCTAGAGTTATTCTGCGTTCAAGTCAGCTAACTCGATGACAGGTCAGCTGCCTCTTCTTCGTGTCTCGTCGCGGAACCCCGCCCCCCCACACCTATCCAACCAAGAGTTATAACCACGATCCTCGACCCCTCCACCCCCCCCCCCCCCCCCTATCACATTTCTGTCGGCGGGAAATATTTGTATTATGAAATTCTAATGAGCCACTTTGTGATATCACAAAGCCCGGAAACAAACGCTGTAGTCCAAACGAGCCGTTCGTTTTTAGTTCTTGAAAAGGGATTTTTAAAAACGAAATATCTCCCTTTGGAGTGGACTTTGAGATTTGTAACTGTCTAGATCTTTTTTATGCCCAAACATACAAAATACACACTGACTAAAATTCAAAAAGTAAAAAAAGCATAATAGGACCCCTTTAACCTTCAACCCTGTTACCCAAAATATTGTAGGAAAAAAACATTGAATAAATATTTATCTTTACATTTTGGGAAATATAACAAAAACTACAACAACAACTAGCTATTGAGTGATGTAATTTAGAGATGTAATATGTAATTTGCGTGATAATTAAAACCCTCGCGCTACCATGTTTGCATCGTTTTGTTTGTTTTGTTATTTTAATGTAGAATGTTTTGTCATTTATTTATAAATGTGTTTTTAATGTAGTTAGACATGTCACGGATATTGGTAACAGGGTTGAAAACAAATCTAACCCCATTAATTAATATAAAACAAATTTCTTATAATATTTACTAATATGCAATATTTAAATGGACAACCTGAGGATGATGATCAACGTTTTTGAGACAAACGAAGGTTTTTGTTTCGAAAACAAAAAAGATATAAAAATAAAAACAGATTAAAAATATTTATAACAACTATAAAAACATTTCAATGATACTAAAGTAGCACTGGGTATTGCATGATCAAAGTTACATAATTTGGATCACATATCCAAATTTTCACATAAACAACCTTATTCCTTTCCTCTTGTTGATTGCATTTGTCAATCTTAAGCTTCAACTCTGTTACCCAAAATATTGTAGGAAAAAAAAACAAAAAACATTGAATAAATATATATCTTTAATTTTTGGGAAATAAAAAAAAAACTAAAACTTTTGGTCCCAACTAGCTATTGAGTGATGTAATTTAGAGATGTAATATGTAATTTGAGTGATATTTACAACCCTGTTACCCATGTTTGTTTTGTTTATTTTTAATGGTATAAGTTTTGTCTATTTATTTCTAAAATGTTTTATACTGTATTTAGACATGTCACGGATATTGGTAACAGGGTTGAAAACAAATCTAACCCCATTAATTAATATAAAACAAATTTCTTATCATATTTACTAATATGCAATATTTAAATGCACAATCTGAGGATGATGATCAACGTTTTCGAGGATCAACTCTCTCTTTGTTTAGAGTCTCATAAAGCTTGGATGCAGAAGGAAGTAAGACACAAAGTCAGTCTTTATGCAGAGCACATTTCATGCTGCTGTTCCTCAGTTGTCCTCATATGTGTCATAACGCACGTGTGTTTGGATCCTCCAGATGGCTACACCACAGATGATATCGAGTTTTACTGGCGAGGGGGAGATGGAGCCGTCACAGGGGTGGAGAGGATCGAGCTGCCTCAGTTCTCCATCGTGGACTACAAACTCATCTCCAAGAACGTGGTTTTCTCCACAGGTTGAGTTTATTCTCCTTTGTGTGTGTTGCACAGTTGGGACCATGAGTCAGAAGTAATGTTTGATCTAGGGGTGGGCGGTAGGACCAGAATATTATATCACTGTATGAGTTTTTTTTCATGATAACGGTACATATTATCTAATGAGAAAATAATTTTACAAATGAAAATGGTATTTCAGTTTTTTTTTTTAAACTTGAAGGACACAAACCAAAAGATATGATTATTCAAGACTTCTGTTACAAACAAAAGTAAAGCTTATATAAAACAGCTGGGTCTCACCTTGAATTCTTTAGTATTTTTATCAGAGCTGTGTAGATTACATTAACATAACATGTTATTATAAAAATTGTAGTTAGTAACGTAATCCATTGCACATTTTAGGTAATATAGTCAGACTACTTTTTGATTACTCATTTCTCACATTGATTTAAATAGGATAATCTTGTATTGAAATAAAAATACAAATAGAAAGAAAATATATTCTGTTCATTGTCATTAATAACAAGTGGATTAAACATTACATTACTGTAAGGTCCCAAACTAGAAACTGCAGGGGGTTCACGAGTTTAGACTGAGAAAGGTTAATAATTAATTAAATCATAAAAATGTAAAGTTAAAATAAATCATTTTAAAATAACAAATAATAAATAATAATACAATTATTACCTTAAAATCACACTTCAAGTAAATATATTAGATGAAAGAGGTTCAGATGACACAAAAAAGTTTGGGAATCCCTGTAAATAAGAAATAATGTGAATTTGTGCATTTTAATGAATTTGAAGACAAAAGCCTTCCGAAGTCATAGAAATACATGGTTAAATAACCCATCATTGAATGTGTTCATCAGTAATGCTGAGAAAACACTTCTTGAAACGGAAATGTTTTTTGTAAATCCAGTGGTCAAATTCTGTGTGGCTTGTATATTTTCTGTTTAATTAAAGTGACTGGTCTTTATGTGAACGTCCACCACTGCCCGGAAGACTTCTGAATGTATGTAGGAGGTTGGCTATTTTAGAAAAGACGGAAAAAGAAGAATTAGGGAAAATCAATAAAATATAAATAATTTATTGCAATTGGGAAGGGTAAATGTCAATCTGTAATCGATGTGAAAAAACTATTAAAATGTAATATAATCTAATTACAAGTACTTATTTTTTGGAATCTGATGACATATTCCAGATGACATGTAATCAGTTACTACCCAGCTCTGATTTTTATTAAACTACATTCAATATCAAAGGCTTCATGTGCAACAGCCGTTATACACACATCTGTGAGCACACAGAAAGATGATATAAGCCCCGGCCTGGTATGATCCCTACACTTTATCCACAAAAACATCACAAGCTGAAATGTTGTGGTGCAGACCTTATTGCATGCATATATAGTTACAGTGTCCTTTTGCTAAACCTTGAAGCGATGTATGCGATGAGTAAGCATGCGAGTAAGTGCACATAATTTGTTTTTCTCCAGTCTTATTATCATCACTGGTCTGCCTTTCAGGAACAGATAACAGGAACAGTCTGGCTGTCTGACTCTACCCACACTCTCAGACACGCCGCTTATTATTGCGACCGGTTCTGCCATCAAATATATATTTGAGGTGGCCTGTGTGTTTACTAGATATGGACCAATGCATTGAATGATCAAATTAAAATGATCAGCATTCTGCAATACAAGAAAAAGACTGATGCTAAAAACAACAGTTTATTGATAACGGTCAGTCCAGGTTTTTTTAAAAAGAAATGATGCATTATTGCATTCAATTGATTGAAGGATGCATTGCATTGATAAAAAGTGACCGTAAAGACATTAACTACATCACAAAAGATTTCAAATAAATGCTGTTCTTTTACATTTTCTACTTATCAAAGAAACCTGAAAAATAATGCATCACAAAAATATGAAGCAGCACGACTATGTTTTCAATAATCAGAAATGTTTCTCAAGCAGCAAATCAGCATATTATACTGATTTCTGAAGATCATGTGACACTGAAGACCCTGGCTAAGTAATGAGCTGAAAAACCAATGCGACATACAGGAATAATTACGTTTAAATTATATATTAAAATAGAAAACGGTTATTTTGAATTCCAATAATATTTGACCTTTTTTTTTACTGCATTTTTGATCAAATAAATGCAGCCCCGGTGAGCAGAAAATGCTTCTTTTACAAACATTTACAATTTTGCACACCACCCCAAACTTTGTGTGGTACGACTACAGCAATTCCAAAATGGTTATTACTAGATGTTACTAGAGAGCATGAATGAAACCGTCCTTCTTTTTCTTTTTTGGACCAGGTTCTTATCCTCGTCTGTCTCTGAGTTTCAAACTCAAGAGGAACATCGGTTACTTCATCCTGCAGACCTACATGCCCTCAATCCTGATTACCATCCTGTCCTGGGTATCCTTCTGGATCAACTACGATGCTTCTGCTGCACGCGTGGCTTTAGGTGGGACATCTGATCATGTGATGTGTTTGTTGGGCTTATGGTGACCATTTTATACTGTGTCTTTATTTTGTATGCTCAGGGATCAGCTGTGATGGTTCTTTGGATTTCCGGTACTTGTTTTACAGGCTCTTTTCTGTTTGCCTCTCATTGCAGTTGAGTAATACATCAGTGACTGTGATTTTGCCAAGATGTGTTTCTGTATCAACATCCTTGTTGGTCCTGGAACAACATTCCTATATTGTGCTGCAGTGATGGCATCATTTTGTAGGTTAACCTGGAAGTTTACGTCACCCTGGTTCCCTCTACAAAACCCAATAGGATTTTCATGTTGGCTTTTGGATTATTGCAGAAAAAAAGCTCTGTGACCAACAAAGTTTATGATTCTTACACATTTTGTGCATCAAGATAATCTTCACAAATGAATACTTTTATGCATTTCAAAGCTTGTGTTTGAAACAACGAGGCTGTGAATGTGAACTAGAGAGATGACAAGTTGTCCTGTTCGGTGTGATGGTTTTTAATGACCCAGACAACCTCAAAACAAGTAAAAGCTTAAAAAACCAAAAGGGGGTATTGCTGATGGTGTAGAATAAATCTTGAAAATATTTCTAGCTTTTGTTGGCCACAGACCTTTTTCAGACATTTAACTAACCAGTGCTGAGTAGATTACTTACAAAGTAATCCATTATGGATTACAAATTACATGAGTAAAATTGTAGTTAGTAGCGTAATCTGGATTACACATATGTGACCTTGGACCACAAAACCAGTCGTAAAGGTACATTTTTTAAAATTGCAATTAATACATCATCTGAAAGCCGGAAAACATCTGAAAGCTTTCCATTGATGTATGGCTTGTTAGGATAGGACAATATTTGGCTGAGATACAACTATCTGATAATCTGAGGGTGCAAAAAAATCTAAATATTGAGAAAATCATCTTTAAAGTTGTCCAAATGAAGTTCTTAGCAATGCATATTACTAATCAAAAATTAAGTTTTGATATATTTACAGTAGGACATTTACTAATATCTTCATGGAACATGATCTTTACTTAATATCCTAATGATTTTTTGGCATAAAAAAAAAAATCAATAATTTTGACCCAAACAATAAATATTGTTGGCTATTGCTACAAATATCCCCCCAGCGACTTAACACTGCTTTTGTGCTCCAGAGTCACATATTAGGTATGACTCGAATGTGAGAAAAAAACAACAACAACAAAGAAAAGGAAAATACATTTCATACCTTTTTATCAATATTGTGAAATGCATGAAACATTACAGTACAGCGGGGTTTCTGAAACTGGGGTTCATGAAGAGCTTAATTACTGAAATCATAAAAATATCAAAAGCTTGGGAATCCCGACATTACATGAACAAACGTTAATACACATGAAAACATGACATTATACAGCCAAGTCTTTTCCAGGTTTAAAGGTGTCATATGATGCGATTTCATTTTTTTCTTTCTCTTTGAAGTGTTACAAGCTCTTTTGTGCATAAAGAAGATCTGTAAAGTTGTCAAAGTCTCAAATCCAAAGAGATATTAAAAGTTAAGAGTCAGCCACGCCTAAAACGGCTCGTTCTAACACGCCCCCACATATCTACCTCACTATGTGGGAAGATTTGCATAACGCCGCCCAAATGTTCACGCAAAGAAAGAAGGCGTAACTTTTATTCTCGTTGTAGTATTGTTGTTGCCACCGCCATGTCATGTCGTGAAGACGCTGTGTGTTTGTTGTGAAAGCATAACTACTTTGTTTGGTCTTCCAAAAGAGGACGATAATCCGCTTCGTCATGCTAAGCTGATCCGTGCTGGTCGCTGAGGTAATACTACAACTTCGTGCTGTGGATCACCGGATCGGCTTTAACCGTTTTCACCGCTCCTTTGCCGGGACCGCCGTTCTCGACCCCGCCGCCTCAGCTCACTCTTGCCCGGCCTCAGCTCACGCTAGGCCGCTGTTTTTTTCGTTGTGAAAGCAAAACTACTTTGTTTGGTCTTCCAAAAGAGGACGATATCCGCTTCGTCATGCCTGGAGCTGCTCTGTGCTGGTCGCTGAGGAAATACTTCAATTTAGTGCTGTGGATCATACACGGCACATATTTTATGGAGGACTGTTTACTGATCTTGGGAGAGTAACGTTAGACTAAAATGCCGGCTGTTCTGACTCAGACTGTAAGTTTTTTTATATTTAAAGAATTTCCACTGACGATTCAAACGTGAGTTTTGGGCAGTAGAGTAGCACTTGTTGTTTGTCATTTCTCTGATCACAAATGCAGACAGGGTTTTATGTTTACGCGGCGCGATGCAATGCAACGCAATGCGTAAAAAGACAGTATAAATCATTATAATCCGCAAGTATGTCCCCACTGGATGCAACAAATGCCTCGCTTGTTATGTTGTTTTAATGTTTTGTCTCGTCGCTCCGGCTGGACACGGCATCAACAGTATGTTGAGGGGCGTAACATTTCCGTCTCATGTTTGAGGTATTCGGCCAATCACACGCACTGGATAGCTGGCCAATCACAACACACCTCTCTTTTCATAAACCGATGAACTTTGTAAAAATCTACACTTTTCAGAAGGCGGGGCATAGAGGAGAAACGATAATGTACAGTATGTGGAAAATAATGTGTTTTTTAAACTTTAAACCGCATAAACACATTTCATTACACCAAATACACAAAATAATGTTATTTTTAGCAGCATCATATGACCCCTTTAATTTTTGTCCAGTCTTCAATATTAAATTCTAAGGTCGATATGATAAGGACCTAGTATTTCACAGATATGATTCGGCAATGTTTAGTTACTTGCCTTAGTCTTATTTATGTAAGTAGTAGATTCATTTAGAAATAAGAACTGATGGTGAATCAATAAATTAAGAATAATTTACTGTGAATAATATGTATTCATGTAATCCAATCTGATTTTGAGTATTTTAAAATGTAATATAATTACAAGTACTTAATTTTTGGATTTTTACGTTATCCAGATTACACAGATTGGGACAATGTAAATCTAAAAATGCAAACTAACTTTTTTTAAGTTTTAGTATTAATTCCTGCAGCACTCTATTACCTTCTGACTTCCTTTATAGAGTCAGATACACTCTTAAAAATAAAGTTGCTTCACGATGCCATAGAAGAACCTTTTTGTCTAAATGGTTCCATAAAGAACCTTTTAACATCTGAAGAACCTTTCTGTTTCACAAAAGGTTCTTTGTGGCGAAATATTGTTCTTCAGATTACAAAAAGGTAAGAAAGAGATGGTTCTTTAAGAACCTTTGACTGAATGGTTCTTTGTGGAACCAAAAATGGTTCTTCTATGGCATCGCTTAAAGAAATGGGGAAGTCGTGGCCTAATGGTTAGAGAGTCGGACTCGTAACCCAAAGGTTTGAGTCTCGTACCGGCAGGGATTGTAGGTGGGGGAGTGAATGTATAGCGCTCTCTTCCACCTTCAATACCACGACTGAGGTGCCCTTGAGCAAGGCACCGAACCCCCAACTGCTCCCCGGGCTTGGCCACATGTCACGTCACGTCACGTCATGTTAGAACCTTTTGAAGCACCTTTATTTTTAAGAGTGTATGGGATATTCCTACTCGACATCTGAGATTTCCAACCGTAGATGTGATCCTTTGCTTGACGCTCGAAATACAAGGAAACAAGAAATCGGCATTATGGCTAGCTTTGCAGGTGTTCAGAGTCTCCTGCCAACAATATTGCAGAGAATAAACAGTGTTACGCATTCATTCAGCAGGTGAAGAATTTCCACAGATTTTTTCATCTCAACAAATGCTTGATAAACGGGTTATATCTTATAATTCTGGAGCTTCAACTCATTGATTAATTGAATTTTTCTGAAACGTGATTACATCCCCCAGGTGTCATCAAGATGTGATAAGACAAGTTTCCAAGTTGGAAGTCCAATAGTCTCGCTTAGCCAGACTTTTAATTGAAGCCATAGGGTTTGGGCTCTACAGCCAAGGACAGATGCAGTCTGAATGACACGTAAAGCGATCAATGACAGGTCATTTGTTTAATGTTTTGTTTAGGAGCAGGTAAATAACATGAACAGTCATTCATTCAACATCAGCACAAAGTATAGCAAATAATAGCACAACAATCTGCATTAAAAACCCTAATAGTTGAAGATGTCTGTAAAGTTTGTTCACCTTTTTAATCAGAATTTTTAATCTAAAACAAATAAGCACCAATTATTTCAAAGATGTGCACTTCAGGCATTAGGCATTCTCAGTGCTCATCCATTTGAAGCACGTCTCTCCACTTTTTAGTGTCCACAACCAATGTGTTTTTCTTTTCGTAAGCACAGATTTGTTTCCTGGTGGATTGTTAAAGGGTTAGTTCACCAAAAAATGAAAATTAGCCCATAAATTACTCACCCTCAAGTCATCCTAGGTGTATATGACTTTCTTCTTTCAGATGAATTCGGTCGGACTTAAATAAAAAATTGTCTTTGGTCTTTCAAGCTGTTTAATGGCACTCAGCGGGTGTTGCATGCATCAGTCCAAAAGAAGTGAAATAAAAAAACTGTCTCACATGGCTCCGGGGGGTGAACAAAGGCCTCCTGTAGCGATTGATGCGTTTTTGTAAGAAAAATATCCATATTCAAAACGTAATAGTCACTATAATGTAGCTTGTGCCAACAGTTGTACACAGGAGCAGTTCCGGAAGAATGAGTTCAGCTTTGCGAATGTGCCGCTCAGAAGTGACGAAGCGCAGCGGAGAGATCAAAACAAAACACCGGTCACTAATTAGAAGTACAAAACGAAGATTTGTAAATAAAAATGTCAGAGGATTTCGATATAAGCCAAGAGCAGACTGGTTTTCCTTTGCTAAAGTAAGGAAACTTTGCTTCCTTTGCTCCTGTTAACAAACGTTGGTTTTCAGGAGACTCAGGAGACTGCATGCGCAGCGCTGAACTCATACGTTATCAGCCCCGGAGCTGCTTCCATGTACAACTGCTGGCGCAAGCTACATTAAAGTGATTATTACGTTGTGAATATGGATATTTTTCTTACAAAAACACATCGATTCGCTACAGAAAGCCTTTGTTCACCCCCCGGAGCCGTGTGAGACACTTTTTATTTATGGATGTTCGCTTTTTATTTAACTTCTTTTGGACTGATGCATGCAACACCCGCTGAGTGGCATTAAACAGCTTGAAAGACTAAAGACAATTTTTTATATAACTCTGATTGTATTTGTCTGAAAGAAGAAAGTCATATACACCTAGGATGGCTTGAGGGTGAGTAATTTATGGGCTAATTTTCATTTTTGGGTGAACTAACCCTTTAAATGGCTACACAAACTAGGCTCTCAGAAATCTGGTAGAAGTTTGCCAAACAGATTAGGACTTTTCAAATCTGACTTGTTGAAAGTGTGTCTTGTTTATTATGACATATGCATCAAGCAGTCTAGCTTTCCATGTAGGATCAACAAAAGATATTGATTCAATTCAAGTTTATTTGTGTAGTGCTTTTCACAGTACAAATCGTTGCAAAGTAGTTTCTAGTTATATTTAGGAGTAGGTTATTAGTGGCGACTATGGCAGAAATGTACAGTAAGAATCATGCAGTTAGTTACAAATTACAGACGGTGAACACTATTAACTGTAATGATTATATGTTGCGATTAAACTTTGCGACTAAATGTTGCGATTAGGTAAAATTCAGTAGTTTTATATGTTGTTTGAGGGTTAGCAGCATCCTCTGAGGTCTTCTGGGGGTTGATTCAGGAACATGTCTTGGCAAAAATCAAGGTGAACTTAGTACATCTGTTCCCCAAGAAGAGAATTGTTCAGCGGTTGCTCTTTCATATGATCATATTATGACTCATATTTGAGATCTTTGGTAGAGTTTAGTATTTTAATTTTTTTCAAATCAGAGTACAGTTTAAAAGTTTTTAAAGCATCTCGTCTGAAACTCTAGAGGAGACAATCATGAGATGAATCTTCATTTTTTTTCTCATTGCTGCGTAGGAGGAACTAGATATTGTGGTTGTGCTTTCCTTTGGGCAGTACCTGCCTGTGCTCCAAAAGAGAAGGCTCAAATTGCAAATGAAATTGTATGATGCTTGGACTCAAGTGGGTCTTAAATCTGCCTCACTCCAGTGAAAATACAGCGCTGCCAGTGCTCAGCTCCAAACTCTATTAGGAATGCTCTGTAGCCTCTGCTGATCTGCGTTGATGTATTACTGCTGATTAAGCTGACAAACTTTCCTCTGGTCGCTCTTTACTGACATGTTTTATGTCTAGGGCCATGTTCCTGCCATTATGACAAAATGGCTTCTTGTGACGCTGATACTTCGGGGGGAGACGGCGGAGAATAGATCACTGATGATAGGGAGCCGGGGCTTTTGTGTTTGGGTGAACTTGTCAGAATGAATCTGTCTGCAGTGAGGGGGCAGTACACGGAAACACATGGTCTGCAACCTGCTGTAGTTTAAACAGAAATACAGCGGCTGTGTTACAGAGTTGGCGTCTAGGTTTCTCTGTTTTGCACTCAGAATGAATTGCTTGAGCTTTATAAAACAGAGAGTTCCGGTCCTTGATTCTGATTGGCTGAGCCAAGTTCAAAGCTGTTGTAAATTACTCTACAAACATACACCTTTGTTTACTTTGTGTGTTATAAATTCACTGTAAACCACGGCTTCCCGGGGCTTATTGCTTATTCTCACTGAACTTGTTTTTGCTATGTATGTGTGAATTTTTGACGCAAACGGAGATGATGAGAGATGAACAAATTAAACTTTAGATATGGAGAAATGCGGTGAATAGTTCTTTTGCCTAATTTGTCAGATGGTTAGAGGTGAGTTTGTATAGGCAGATAATCCATTCTGAAAAACTAGATTATGAACTATTTTATTACATGCCCATTCAAAAGATTATTTTTGTATAATACATTTTAAAATAAAGCAATACTTTGATTTAACAAGTATGCATAAAGTTGATCAAAAGGGACAGTAAAGACATTTATAATGTTACAAATTCATTTAATAATGATTTTCTTTTGAACTATTTCAAAGAATGCCGAAAAATGTATCCTTTGTTTCACAAAAGTATTAAGGAATCACAGTTTTTCAACATTGAGATAACTCAGCATATTAAATGATTTCTTAAGATCATGTGACACGATGACTGAGTAATATCAATGCTTTTGATCACTACATAATTACCTTTGACTATATATCACATATAAAACTGATATTTAAATTGTAATATTCACAATATTTCCGGTTTTACTGCTTTTTGATCAAATAAATGCAGCTTGGCTAGTCATAAAGGCCCCTCCTTACGCTGTAACGTCATGGGTTTTTTTTTTGTGCTTGTTTGTGCTTCGATTGCGTAATAATAGCATCAACAAGCTGCAAATTTTGAGGTGCCACTGACGCCACGAGAACTTTGTGAGGCGAGTTGCATGAGAGCGAACAGACCCCTAAACCCAAGCATTAATTTTCATCATGCAACTCATTCCACAGTGTTCATGAGTGCTACCCGAAATGGTGCTTCGTTTAAAATCGAAAAGCACATCTCTAAGTATATCTCAATGCTTCTCTCTGGAAGTGCCGTAGCTCGCGGCAAACCTCTTCGATTTGCATTTGCATTAGCGCATTGTATTCAAGTCGATTGTTGTCAAAGTTTTCATAATGGTTTCAAGTTGGAAGATGACACATGAATAACCTCCCTAATTGCTCCGTTGGCAGCTCCTACTCAGCGCTTGCTGGATAATTATGTCTCGCTTCTCTTGTTACATAAAGCTGCAACTGACTTGAGCTGTACTTAATTATGCCTGAACGCTTTCTCTGAACTCCAGGTATCACCACCGTGCTGACCATGACCACCATTAATACTCACTTGCGAGAGACCCTTCCCAAGATTCCCTATGTGAAAGCCATAGACATGTACCTGATGGGCTGCTTTGTCTTTGTGTTCCTGGCGCTGCTGGAGTACGCCTTCTGGTCCCTTACATCTGCTCGGGAGAGCCCTCATCGCAGAAGAAAGCGGCGAAAAAGCCGCCTCGGCCAACATGGAAACTCATGCCTACCCCAACAAGGTACTAGCCGAGCTTTCCACACACACACACTACACACACCACACACACACACACACACCCACACCGACACACACCACAAACACACACACACACCACAAACACACACCCCTCACGCAATCGTTTAGGTTGTGTTGACAAGGCCTCTGTCATAGGTGGTCGGTTCTCTTTCAGGGTCAGATTGTTAAAGCACCGGATGCATAGCTGTATTTTTTCCACTGGCATAAGCTTGTTCACCAGCTGCAACCTAATGGACTTTTACCCTCAGAAACGTGATGAAATATCCGGGAGATCGGCGCAGACTTTTGTTAGCTGTAAACAAGAGACTCTCGGCTGGCGGAGCCTCTAGGGCTTTCCTTCTAATCTCACTGAAAGAGTTGTGTCTCTCTCTGAGTGCAGCCGACCTCTGTAACTGTGCTGATTTTGTATGCTTGCAGTGGTTGGTGGGAAGTGTAGTTCAGAGAGACGATGCTCTCTATGCCAGAATGAAACAGAGGGAAATTGACGGGTATGACTCGATGTGGGATCCGATCTTTGCGGAGGATGCAGCATTAGGACTAGGCGATCAAAGACTTAAGGTACTGAATGGTACAAAAAATGCAATGGCTCTGCATCGATAACCAACCAGAAGTAAACACACCCAAGCTGTTTCTGTTTGATTCTTATGCTTTCTTTGGATGACTTTGTGTTGTTCTTCCTTTAGAGTAATGATGGTAGCCATCATCATTTCCACCATTACGTTGTCCTGCCTTTTTTTCAGTTACCGTTTGCACCCAAGCCTTTTTCCCAGATGCCCATTCCTGTTTGATTGCCGAGCGTAGCGTTTTGTGCAGTGGACGCTTATTAGTTTAAAGGACCGTTCACACCACAGAGGATAACTTTAAGAAATTTTAATCATTCAAATTCTATGAGAATATAGGGCGGTCCACACTACAACTATAACAACACAGAAGAAAAGTGTTGGGGGTAACGCATTTCAAGTAACGTGATTTGCGTAATCAGTTTACTTTTTCAAGTAGCGCATTACTTTTAAACGAGTTACTTTTTCAAATTAAGTTGCCAAACACATAACTTTTCTGATTTTTTGTTATTTAAAAAAACTAATAGCAAGCCCAGCCGGTGCAAGATGTAACACAAAAGAAACGTAACGCAATGACACTTTCCATAAAGTAACTAAATAACGCAATTACTTTTTATTGAGTAATTTAATATCGTAATGCATTACTTTTAAAACGAACTTTCCCCAACACTGCAGAAGAGTGATATTGTCGAAGCGATAAAAGCATTGGCAGCCAATCAGAATCCATCCTGCTTTAAATATATAACAATATCATTTTTAATATATCATTAAAAACAAATGATATCATGCATTGCTGTGGACACTAACTGAATTATCCTTATACAGTAGACATCTTTACAGTAATCGTTCTTGGTGTGAACGAGACTTCACTTTTGGGACATTCAGAGTACTGAATTTGATTTTGGGGTAATTACTTATAAACATAAATTAAGGTCTGTAAAATTTGAATAGCCAAGATTATTGTCTACATAAAAACCAAGTGGCTGATTGTCAATAAAATGCAGATAAATGTATATAATATAATAAAATTTAAAGCATGAGAGATATCAAACTTCTGTTACACAATACTGAAAGCAGAAAATCGATTGACAAGGTGAACAACACAATGGGGAACTAACACTTAATCTGCTTAGGTATTAGTTAGTCTTGATTATATGAATATATACTGATAAATTGTTGTATATAGCCAGGTGCAACATTTGTCACTTTGTTACAGTAGCATTAGCGCTTAGCAAACTGCATTTGCAATGTTTACATAGCTTTTGTAGGACAATTTTGATGATTATTAAGCAGCCTAAGATATAATAATGCTTAAAATGAAACTTTAAAATGAAAAATCTAATCAAATCTAATTTAAGCAAGCAAGGTTATCGTGGAAAGTGAATGCTTTCCTTCCTGCCCCGGCCTTTCCTTACCTCCATCTCTGCAACCTGACTCCTCACTGTTGAGGCCTTCATGTTTTTGCCTTTTTTATTTGCATTTATTTGGCTGATTTATACGCAGACAGAATTTTAACCATGCCATGGTTGAAATTCGTGAATAATCCTGGATATTATTGCCTGAAATGCTTTTACTCCACAGCTTACCATGAGTGCAGTGTAACTATCGCTGACGATTCATTTACTATGGTTGCACTGCATTCATCATGGGTTTAAAGGGACAGTCCACTTCTTTTCAACATCTAGTTCATGAAATCCATCATTGTGCATCATTTCAACATATGCAAAAACAGCATTACCCTGCGGTCTGTGATTTTAAAAGGCGGATTCCAGTTGCATACACAGTGTTTTGAAAATATCCTACCCACAGATCTCAGAAAAATGCTGGTTTTGCAAATATAATGTATAGAGGGCTCTTCAATAATGCACCATTTGATGACAGTGATTCTTAACTAGAACTGATCCTACAATGTTGCTTCTCTCTCCAGATGACCCCCGATGATATCCGGCTGACCACGGTTGAGATGAAGAACGAAATGGGTCCGTCTGATCTTTCCCGGGGTCTGGGTGACCCGCGTAGCACCATGCTTGCCTACGACAGCTCCACCCTTCAGTACCGTCGAGCGGCCATGGCTCGGCAAAACTACGGCCACAGCGCGCTGGAGCGCCACGCCACCCAGAAGAAAAGCCGGCTGAGGAGACGGGCTTCCCAACTCAAGGTTAACATCCCGGACCTGTCCGACGTCAACTCCATCGACAAGTGGTCGAGGATGATCTTCCCCACCGTGTTTTCCTTCTTCAACATAGTTTACTGGCTTTACTACGTGCATTAAAAGCATCCGCAGAGCAGAACGGACCAAAAGAGAAAACAAAGAAGAGTAAAAAAAGAGAATAAAACAATACACCTTTTGCTGATTTATTTCAAATATATAGCGGAAAGACTGAGGAAAGACGGTCAAAGTAAAAAAAAAATAAAAAAAATCAGGATTTTGTTTTTTCGTTCTAAAGACACAACCAGAGGAAAAAACACGCAGTACAGGGCTTGTTCCAGAGTTTCAATATACCACTTATATTTGTCATATGTAGATTACTCTGTGGATCAAATATTTATGCTTGTCTTTGCATATATTTTAAAGGATTTGTTTTTTGGGTTAGTATATGTTTACTTCGTAGCCAACTGCATCCGAGAAAGCTTTACAGAAGGAGTCGGTCGTGAAAGTCTATTTTCCTAGAGTTACGCTGTGTATCAGATATCTTTTAAAAGCATGCTTTGGTTTGTTTTCTTTATCTCTTGCAGAGAGCTGGAGCACAATGCATTTTCAGTTGACACTTTAAAGATTCTTCTGTTCTTTCAAATGAGTTTGCAGGATGCAATGCAAAGACTCTGTCAGGAAGCCATACAGGGTATTTTCACAACAGGTCCTTTTACTATTGCTTTTTTTTTTGATGTTGGGCCAACAAGGAAACTCAGCCCTATTAAAACATAGGTTTTATCTGATGTAGGGGATATATGAACATGCTGGGCCACGACGAAGGACCTATATGTGATCCCATGGACAAGGACGGACTGACATGGACCATTACCCTGGTGGTTGGACTGTGTCAACAGTACCTAGGCCGTGTAAATGCTAGACAGTCCTCATCTCTACACTGTATAAACTTTGTGTGGTGAGCCGCTGGCTGTTTAACATCTTGAGTGTTTCGAGATTGGATGAGGCGAGTGAACCTCAACAAAGAAAGACGCAATATATTTGTAAACCATTAACACTATCGATAGATATAAGTTGAAAACTAGTAGCTGATATTACATCATGGTAAAAAAAAAAAAAAAATCTGATTCAGTAGTTGTAATATCAGATGTTACTGTTATGGTTCATTATTTAAACGTATTTTTTGGTGTATTAGATTTCTTAATGTCGAAGACTTTGGTTGATGAAAACAATCTTGCTTCTTAAAAATTGGGCGAGGGATCTGAATCTTTTTCAAAGGCCTCAAAGCGCACCAGTTGAGTTTAAGCAAGAAACCGATCATTGCAACTCTGAAATTTATGGTTCTGTAACTATCACTTCAGTTCACTAACAATATGTGAAGGATCTGGATCATACAATCAAAGCATCTGTCAGGCAATTTTGTATAAAATCCTGTAAATTCTAATGATATTTCATAATGACCTGTAAATATATATATATATATTGTGTAATGTCAACAATAATGAAAATGTATCTAAATTAAATTATTAAAGCTTAATGAAGCTTATATCTCTTAAACTGTTACCTTACAGAATTTTCCCTGCAGTTTTACGGTGGCTACAGTCGGAAAGGTTTGAGTCAGACTAGTTTACTCAGGGCCGTAACCATAAACATGAGAGGGACAAGTCGATATCAATAATTAGAAATTGCCAAATTGTCCCCTTAATATTGCACTCTGTTTGTTATTATGATGACTAAGGTTTAAAAGTTAAATTTTTAGCCTGGTCTAACGGCGCTCGTTACTGTCAAAATGATAGAGATCGGCGTTCAAATCGAAGTAGGCAGGATTTATTGTTCGGAGAAGCAGAGCGCGAATTCCAGAGCGTGTTGCCAAGTCCGCGAGCTACTTTTATATTGTTGTCTCTGTCGTTTTTTGTTTTGTTCTAGGTTTCTGAAGGATCATGCAGTGTTGGGGGTAACTCATTACAAGTAATGTGAGTTACATAATTAGATTACTTTTTTCAATTAACTAGTAAAGTACGCATTACTTTTTTAATTTACAAGAAAATATCTGTTACTTTTTCAAAAAAGTAATGCCAGTTACTTTGTTTTCCCATTTATTGACTGACAGCTCTCCTGTCCCCATATCGGGAGAAATCGGTAGTACAGAGGCGTTGTGTGCGCTGTGTGAACATGATGTTGCTGTAGTTCTTGACTAAATGTGAATGTGCATTAATTCATCCCACTCGCAAAAACTGATTTAGTATTCATCAAAATTAATTAAAAAAGTGAAATGCAAACTCAGAATATGACAAACCTGCAATAATTAAATATGTTAAATAACACAAATTTATCTTAAATTTTTTATCCCATTTTATTAACCAATGTCTTTGCTTCTGACCTTTGATGATTCAGTTCAACCATACTAATAAGCAAAAATGACTTTAGAGAAACTAACAATTGTGCTTTGGTTTTTTTATTGCTGAAGAGTGTTTCTTCTCCTGTGTTCTACTGTACAGACGTGAACTTACTTTTGCTTCAGCCTGAGGTTTATCCATTACACTTTTTGGTGTGAAAGGGCTTTTATATTGCTATAATATAATTTTGATTTAAAGGGGTCAAATGATGCGATTTCAAGTTTTCCTTTCTCTTTGGAGTGTTACAAGCTGATTGTGCATAGATAATATCCCTGAAGATGCAAAGACTAAAGTCTCAAAACCAAAAAAATATTCTTTATCAAAGTTAAGACTCTGCCCGCCCCCTTAAAACGGCTCGTTCTAACACGCTCCCTCATATCTACCTCACTATGTGGAAATAATTGTGTAATGCCGCCCAATGTTCACGCAAAGAAAGAAGGCGTGTTTTCAGTAACCGCAGTTAGTGTTGATGCAGTCATGTCAGGGAGACTCTGTGTGTTTCTAGACTAAAGCAAAAGCACTTTATTTGGCCTTCCGAAAGTAGATGCATTTAGGAATATTTAAGATTACTTACAACAGAACAGCAATGCATTTTATGGACGACACGCGACTCTGTTCCCCTTTCGGGCTCTGTCTTTACATTTATTTTGAAAGCTGAAGCTCGTGATTATGGTAAGGGGCGTTACATTTCCGATGAGTGCTCGCGGTGTTCGGCCAATCACACTGCACTGGTTCAGCTGGCCAATCAGAACAGACTGCGCTTGTCGGAAGGAGGGACATTGTAGAAAACGAAGCATTTGAGCGAACGGGGCATAGAGGGACCTACAAATACTGTACATTATTTGAAAAATAATGTGTTTTTTGAACATTAAAGCATGTCAACATATTCTGTTACACCAAATACACAAAATAATGATCTTTAAAAAAGCATCATATGACCCCTTTAAAAACAATCAAGCCCTTCTTATATTTAAAAAGTAACGCGAAAGTATCGCAAAAGTAATATAACGCATTACTTTCCATAAAAAGTAATTAAGTAATAATTAGTTACTTTTTTAGGGTGTAACACAATATTGTAATGCATTACTTTTAAAAGTAACTTTCCCCAACACTGATCATCTGGCCCCTCAGAACGCTATACTGACTGAGGAGGACCGCACCAGAACGCGATTATGTTGCTATCTATTTTAATAGCCAATTTCCCCCGGAACGCGATAATTGGGATAATTTTGGCCGTCATTGGGCAAGTTCTGAGTAGCAATTGGGCTGATTTTATTACGCAGACCTGGCAACCCTGTATCCAGAGCGAGCATCAGTTTTCACGTTGAAAGACAGCGAGGTTAGATTGAAGTAGCGAAAAACATACAATATTTGACAACTGTTTTAGTATAAATTATATATTTTGTCAAACGACCGACAGTAACATTCAGGGATGCAAACTACTCAAGTTGTTTTCTTAAAAACGGCCGTCTGTGGTACCATTTACGTGATTCATGTAGGCTTAATTCCTAAATATGACGATACATGCAACGTTCTGCGTTTTTGTCTTATGTCTTTATTATATTTTTGTCATATTATTTGGAAATCGTTCAAAATGATTACTTCCCAACTAGAATTAGACATGGAATTTCAGTCACTAATTAGAATTAGACATGGAATTTCCTTCAGTGTTCTATTTCTTTTCTTCATTTTTTAAATTGTATATATAACTGGTCCCCTCTAATGTTCTAGACATGATTATGACTTTGTGTTTACTGTTAACTAATGCTGCACAGTAAATACTGTATACTGCCTACTATTTTTCAAAACAAGTAAAACAATGCAACGATAAACATTTCAAAGCAGTAGTATGTGTCATTGTTGTCACATGATCTTTCCACACTGAGTGGTGTCATCATTTAACATTTTTAATTGAATTATAATTTAAAATAATTGAATTTTGCTTTTCTTTTTTCTAGCTTTCTTTTATATTTTTATCATACCGTTTTTTCAGCCATGTTCCAAGTCTTCTGAAGTAACACAGGATAGCCTTGCACTCCCTGGCGAGATGTTAGAATCACAATTGTAATTATTTCTGGTTCATTTGTCGCACTAGTAATGGAAAGTCAAGTTGAGTGCTTTGCATTATAGGATATACATTATTCTGTGCATCGTTCTCTGTTGTGTACTACACATGTTGTCAAATGTAGGAGGTCATGGTCATTCTATGCATCCAGAACGTATTGCACACATTATTAATGCTATATACTTCAAGTATTATGGTAGCATACTACTCACCGGCTCATTAGATTAACCAGAAGAACAATATTGAATTTGTTCTCTGTCATGTTGTGCGTTTAATCCCATTGTAGGCCAGTTGGGACGTGTACATGATTATGCTGCTCACAGTTCATTATCTCTTGTTTGTTTGAAATATGGATTCTGCTAACACAGCACACGACTAATATGTTTATGGTTCCCTGGAAAATGATGAGCACTTTAATACATTTTCAAGATTTTCAATAGCCCTTCAATGTGCGTTGACGTATTGTGCTTAAATTACCATAAATCCACGTGAGCTCCATGCAGATGAGAGAAGATTAAGACACGTTATTGTCGCAGGTGATTGAGAGACGGGGTGAGATGGGTGTGTGTGCTTGAGAAGCGATTGGAGCGGGGTGTTGTGCCCGCTTTATGACTGACTGGGTGCCAGAATGCATAATGGATGAAAAGGCAACACTTCCGCTCCTCTGACAGACAGAGAGGGGGGAAAAGCAGTTCTCATGGGCGATGGAGGCTGCCACAGGGGACATTAAGGCAGAAAGGCATGAACGTTGTTCCAGTACACTATGGGCTCAGTGTAAAAGAATGGCCCTGTAGGCCAAAGGAGCTGCAAAATGAAAGCTAGGTCGAAAAAGAGTTGGCTTAAAAGCAGGGCACCCTCCTGAATTCTTAACGAGCGCATTTGTAGTGTCTGTAATGAGCCGATTTCGTGGATGAGTATAGAAACCCTATGATTTACAACTACCATCATTTGAAGAGTCACAAAATTCTTCTGAAATTATCGTACATTATGGGATTTTTTAAATGATTGATCGTACATCGTACAGAGGTCAAAATTATCGTAGAAATACGATAATTATGGTACGTCTGGCAACACTGTTGGTGTTAAAGAATTGTGTTATAATCTTTTTTGATTGCTTTCAGTTTAAGTGCCGGCGATGCAGTGTTGCCAGATATTGATACTAAAACAAACAGAAATTATTTCCAATCTTTTGCAAATAAGATAAGATAAAGATATCGCCCGTGCCGTCACTCACAACTCTCTGAAGCCTCTTTCACTCCGCTAGCGTCTCGCAGCGATCATTTTCATAACAGGGACGTTAAACATTCTTGCAAACTGTCTAAGCTGAATTATACATGTCATACAGGCATTCATATGAGATGTTTAACAGAAAATTAGTCATTCAAAGAAAAAAAGTTATTTTTGAAAATGAAAAATTCTGGACCTCGGTGGCCTCATAGCTGGCTACGGGCCTGATGGGAATGTCTGTAGTGAATAAAAATTTTGTTATGTTTATATAGCTCTAAAATATTTAAGTGGCTAGAAATACATTTTTGGAAATATAAACTGATTTAAAAAAAAATATTTAACAACAAATGATTGGAAGCATCCAAAATCATGGGAATTCATTGGTTACGAAATGTATGAACGCTAAATACTTGTTTGTATTGCATCGCTGTTTATGTGTTTTATTATGAATTTATTCTCACAATGGCTTGCAAAGTGGAAAATTCTGTTGTTTTGTGGCTATGAATGTGTACTTAAAAAAAGATTGGTGGGAGATCCTTTCACTCAGAATTGTAATAATTTCCAAGTAATTTTCACAAACAATTACAAAGAAATGGCAAGCAACACTTTGAATTACACATCAGAAAAACTGAAATAATATTTTTTGTAAAATGTACTTTTTTTTTTACAATTTAGAAAAATCTTTTTTTTTTTACAGTGTGTGCTCATTTCTTAAAATGTGTAGATATCATTGTACAATGTTAATAACTCTTGCAAATTATTATTATTAATAAAATAATTGTATTTCGCAAGCTTTAAAAATGTGAATAACCATTGCAAATTATTAATAATGATTTTTATTATTATTATTTGCTTTTAAAGTTTTTATCAAGTTTATCAGAGGGAGGATGTACACTGAAAAATAAATTTTTTCTCAAAAATTGTATTACAAAAGTATTTTAATTAATTAAAAATAATTCAAGTACTTTAAGAAATTAATTAATTTCACAAAATAAGTTACAAGTAACGCATAGAGTTTTGAATGCAAAGGATTGGAATAGTATATTCTTCTCAAACGTAATCCAATAATATTGAAAAATTGTATATCCGTATTCAGAAGTCATGGTTTTACCACTAAGGACTACATTCCTCTCTTTCTTAATGGCCCTGAAGCTAACGATGTTAAAGAACTCCACCTGCACAAAGAAAGCCACACAGCTATGCTCAATGTCAAGAGTGGTTGCCATGGAGATCTCTCTGCCATGAAGTGAGAGAACATGTTGGCTGTCTTAAAGACAGGGTTGCACATTCACCGCTGGAGTTGGCAGTCAGTGTGACGGGAGCCGAGGTAATTAAATAGTAAAAGTCTGCACAGCGGCCAGCGAGAGGCAAGACTGTCACGACTGGGGCTGCACTGAAGCGCTGCCATAGAGGGACCATTACAGACGACAACCCTGTGACTTTCTCTTT
Organism: Sinocyclocheilus anophthalmus; assembly: GCA_018155175.1. NCBI lineage: Eukaryota > Metazoa > Chordata > Actinopteri > Cypriniformes > Cyprinidae > Sinocyclocheilus > Sinocyclocheilus anophthalmus. Next base: position 62,762 of record JADLZN010000034.1, read on the forward strand.
AATGTCTCAATCGTGTCTCTCAGAAAGTAACCAGTCTCCCGCTTCTCATATTTTTCTCCTGAGAAAAGATCTCTTTAATCTTTCACTGGTCTAGTCATATATTTCATAAAGTGTGCAAAGAGACCCAGGTCCAAACCCTGATCTAAATATAATTCTTAATAACTCTGCTGCCAGTATTACAATCTAAAACAGTATATATAACATTTTGTTCTGTAATAACTCTGTTTGTTTCCCATGGCAAATAATCCAACATAATATAAAAAATAATAAGATAATAATAATAATGCACTACTGTAAAGACATACTTGGGTCGTACGTTTTGTTTTTGTTTTTTTAAAGAAATTAATACTATTATTCAGGAAGGATTAATTAAATTGATTAAATGTGACAGTAAGGACATTTGTAATGTTCCAAAAGATTTCTATTTCAAATTATTTTAAAAATATTTTAAACAACATAAACTGTTTTGAACATTAATAATATTAAGACATGTTTCTTGAGTGTCAAATCAGCATATTATACTGATTTCTGAGGATCATGTGACACTTTATACTGGAGCAATGATGCTGAAAATACAGCTTTGATCACGGAAATACATTAGATGTGAATGTATATTCACATAGAATACAGCTATTTTAAATTGCAATCATATTTCACAATTTACTGTTTTAACTGTATTTTTGATCAAATAAATAAATGCAGCCTTGGTGAGCATAAAAGGTCCCCCCTTCACTGTAAGTCTATGCTTTTTTTAAATTGATATTATTTTTCCCCATCTGTCTGATTGCTTAATAATATCCTAAACAAGCTGCAAATTTTGAGGTACCACTGATGGTACGAGAACTTGCGAGTTTGATATCTCTCATTTGCTTTTATTATTATAAATACATAAGTAGTAATACTAAAGTATGCACAAATAGCATGTTTTCCCCATGTCAGATAGATAGCCCCAACCTTACGCTATTGGCTGTGTATTACTGTGTCAGGCTGGTCGGGACGCTCAAACAATCAGAGCAACGTTTCGACCCAGAGAGTCTCTATATTTACACTTCAAGGAAATAACTGCTTCTCTGCATATTAAACTGGAAAGCATTAAAAAAGATGACACACTTCACCTTTAAATGGCACATAACTGAGCTGTCTCCTGGGCTTGAAAAGAGCAAGCTCTGAGCTACAACATTGTCCTCAGGGAAGATGGAAATGCACAGGAGACCTATAAGCAAACATTTAAAAAAACATGGAAACGCAAGAGAACCTTCGACATATATTTAGCATGTAAAGCAAGACCTCGTTCCCTCTCCTCTTCGTTCTCTCTCTGTGTTCCTCTCTGAAAGGGCCATATAGTGTTGTCGAGATGTGAGAGGACTGAAAAAAGAGAAGAGCAGAATAACCAGATGCTTTCCACTCTTCAATGCTTCTGTGCCACTGGAGGAATTAGGGATTCACAGATCTTTGTCCTATTTGTCAGGAAGTGGAGGGATGGAAGGGAGGGGAAGGAAACAGAGAAAGAGATGGAGGGAGAGGAGAGGAGTGATGCTGTACTATAACAGCTGCGCCACGCGCCACATGAAACAAGAGGGCCAGCCATCCTGGGACGAGGCAGCCGTGCGCTCCACTACTGAACCTCTGCTTTCATCAGACTTACACAACACATGGTGCGCTGCAGGGCCATGTCAGCTAGTGACAGCTGCATAACGTGCTCTGTGTGTGTTGTGTGTTTTTTGTGTGTGTGTGTGTGTGTGCACGCTTGTACTGCTTGGGCAGAATGCACTGAGACCGATATATGAGCTCACTGCTTTTAATCACAGTATGGTATTTATATATTAGTCATTTCACATGCAAATGCAGTAGCTGGAGGTGCGGTGATTATATAGCAGAAGTTCCATAGTCTATTTTAAACACTTGGCTTCATGCAGGCATGATTCCTCAGAGAGAAAATGTGTGATCTCATTGACCATTGTTCTGCGAATTTTCGCAGTTACTTTTATAGGAATCCACGGATCCGTAGGAAGTTTGAATTTGCGGATTCATTGCATTGACAAACTGAAAGCTGATCATCTTTTAAAGTGACTTCTGTTTGAGCTTTGCTTCGTACATTGCTACACTATAGACAATAGACAATGACACATTTGTCTGTGAAATTTCACTAATGTGACCATGTCTAAAGATGTTATTTTGTAACGCTCACATATACAGTCTTACTTACCCACAGTTCAGTATTAAGATGTTAAGCCAAAAATGAAAATGTGCTGTGAATTTACTCACCCTCAGGCCATCCAAGATGTAGTTACATCATTGTGTCATTACGTAAACAAACTAACCAGTTCATTAAAACGAACTGTCCGAAAGAACAAGTTCATGGAAAAAAAATCAGATTTCCCTGTTTGTCTGAGGCTCTGGATTACAGGTAATAATTAGTAGTGCAACTGATCACAAAACTCAAGGTTCAGATCATATTACCGATTTTGAGTCATGGGTCAAATAATTTTTTTTGGATCAGCAAAAATTCATTTTTGTAAAAATATATTTATTACTGAAAGCTTACTTTTAGTACTTTGATACCACACCAAAACCATAAGTAATAAAGTGAGTAATAAAATAAGAACAAATACACAAATTACAAGCATAGATGAATACAACAAACAGTTACAAATAAAGTCAGTAACATTGGTATTCAGGTACATAAATGTAATAATTAAGGGTAAAATAAAACAATAGTGTTCACTTTGTAAATTAAATATAGATGAATCTTTGTTAAGGCTGTGTTTTGTTATTTCATTAGCATTAATGACGCAGACAGCAGCAGGTATTTATAGGCTGCTGTAGCTTTAAGACCAAATGCACGAACAGAATATACTGACACACATCCGGTTACTATCTCAACAGTTTATGGTCACTTAATACATAACCAACTGTGTTTAAGAGAATACTTGCCGAGATGGGTTTTAACATATTGTTGTGCTATTTTAACATAACTTTGTGTGTATGTGTCCGTTCAAGCAAAAAGAGACATGAAAGAGAAATCAGTTCTGTTAATCTCTGCGTGTGCGCGCTTCATGCGAGTTCTCTTTTGCTTGAATGGTTTAAAATCGCTTTAATGTGTAAACTGGAAAGACGAAATTATACAGGATGGTTAAACCTAAAGGGGTCATATGATGCGATTTCATTTTTTCCTTTCTCTTTGTAGTGTTACAAGTTCTTGGTGCATAAAGAAGATCTGTAAAGTTGCAAACACTAAAGTCTCAAATCCAAAGAGATATTCTTTATAAAAGTTAAGAGTCAGCCACACCTACCTAAAACGCCTCGTTCTAACACGCCCCCACATGTCTACATCACTTTTTTTGGAAGATTTGCATAACGCCGCCCAAAATGTTCACGCAAAGAAAGAAGGCTTTTATTCTCGCTGTAGTATTGTTGCTGCCGCCGCTGCCATGTCGTGAAGGCGCTGTGCTTCGTTGTGAAAGCGAAACTACTTTGTTTGGTCTTCCAAAAGAGGACGATATCGCTTTGTCATGCTTGGAGCTGATCTGTGCTGGTCGCTGAGGGAATACAACAACTTTGCGCTCTGGATCTCCGGATCGGCTTTCACCGTGGACGAAGCGGAGTCCAGCCCGCGGTCATCACATGTGGTTGCCGCAAGCCCTCTGGACGCTCCATCATCGAATCCGCCGGCCGCGCCATTCTCAAGCCCGCCGCCTCTGCTCACTCAAGGCGTGTGTGACGCTGTTTTGTTGTGAAAGCGAAACTACTTTGTTTGGTCTTCCAAAAATGGACACGACTAGAAATCAGTGGTTAAGTTGTATTTACAACACTGTTCCAGAACACTTCAACCCAAATATTCAGATGTGTGCAGCACATTTTATGGAAGATTTTATGGTTTCTTGCACAGACAGATTGTTTCGCTTTATAACAACAGCTCAATACATCATCAGGAGCCACTTGTATTAATTTTGTTGTCCTTTATATGATTGTTATTTTTATTCTCAAAAACGGGCAGTCAGCCACTAGCTATGTTTCCATCGCAAAGTCAAGTCTTTTTTGATGCGCATTAAGGAATTTATTCAGTTAAAGTGTTTCCAACGTAGTTTATGCGCATGTTTTCTTACCGGATAATAAATATATCCTACTTAGTTTTTATGCACATTTTTAGAATTTATGCACATCTTGGCGTTTCCATCCAGCGTTTGTGCGATATCCCAAAATGCGCATAAAAATAGGTGGATGGAAATATAGCTACTGACTTGTATTTTAATGAATCACCAAGGAGCATGGTTCCAGCTAAAAGTCTTCTTCAACTGTTCTGATGATGAAACAAAATCATCTACATCTTGGATGGCCTGAGGGTGAGTAAATTAACAGCAGATTTTCAGATTTGGGTGAACTATCCTTTTAAGTGGTTCTCACTATAAGGCAACAACTCTCCTGCTCCTAACTGAACATACATCAAAAAAATGTCCCATACATTTGTGCCACAGACTGGTACTTTAAATTGGTGTGCTGTTAATATTTTCAAGGCTGTCGAATTTAGTAGAGACACTATGGCATGATCCTACCAAAATCCAGCCACTACTAAATTGTCACTTGCAATAATTTTGATCAAACAATTAAATATCTGTTGTCTGCCGTTATGTCCCCACCAATGCCAAAATCAAACACGCCAGAAACACTGTGCATTAGCTTAATTCACTGTATTTTAAATAGTTTGACCTTTCACTTTATTAGGACACATTAGTTATTGGTAATAATCCATTATCTAACAATGAGAAGTACATTCTGTACTTTTTTGTTTGTTTGTTTTATTGTTTATTACATTGTTATTTGTTAGACTATTTTTTATTTAATTTGTTTATCTCCAGTAATGTTATTTAATAGAAATACAACTATTCATTGTTAGTTCAAGTTAGCTCAAGTCCATTAAATAAAATATTAACATACACGTTTTGATTGATTTTAATAATGATAATCATTTGAAATAGTGAAACATTAAGATTAATAAATGCTTATTTTTCATTGATAGTTAATGTTAACTAATGCAGTTACATGGAAACTTATTGTAAAGTGTTACCACTTTCCCTTTCCACATGATTTGACTTTCAGTTTTAACTAGTAAATAAATCCAAAAATCGAATAGACTTGCATTGACTTGACCTGACTCATATCTAGAGACCAGAATATCTCTTTTGACTTGGGTCATCAACCAAGACTTGACGAACCTTATCAATTTTGCACTTGTAATATATAATTAGAATGGGCTGAGTGGAGGTGATAGACAGGATTTTAATTGTTGTTCTTGTTTCAGGTAAAGTGACACATTGTTCTTTATGATACTGCAGGAAATAGTGACGTCAGCCTGCAAACAAGTTTGTCTGCATTACGTGGGCACATGCAGATTCCTGCCACCTAACGAAAGCATCTCCACTCCTGTTTATGATGTTTGCTCCTTTATGAACTTTTGAATGCTACTGACTAATACTAGTAAAGTCATTAAACAAGGAAATTAAATTATGGGAATTATGATCAAAAATTCTAAACAAGCCGTGTTGTGTGTGTTGTGTGTGTGTCAATAATACACTGCACACTTATTTTTTCATCCAACATAATGAGGTGCACCCTGGGATACTTTTGAAACTGAAATAATTCACACGAACACAGGATTTTCTTTTTTTTTGGGGAGGGGGGGTGCTTTTCCTTTACTTTCTGCTTCAATTCATCAATTAAATAATTAATTATTAAAGGTGATTGTTTTCAAAAGAAATGCATAGCTTTTTTGTACCAATCAGTACAAAAAAAGTCTGTCACTAGGGCTATCAAAAGGTATTAAAATGTACAAATTTAGGTTCTAATATATACCTTTATGGTACTAATTCACCCTTTAGGGGTAAAAAAAAAAAAGTGTACCTTTTGAAAAGGCCTTGTCACAGCTTTTGTATCTTTTTTTTTTTTGAGAGTGTAATCAAGAGATATACAGTAATTTCCAGCCTTCAGATCAAAATGTTGTGTTTTTCCCCCCTATTTTTTAATAACAAAGTGTTTTAATGAAAGCATATTCAGTCAAGTGTGCCCAGGCTTTTGACTGCTAGCTTGAGCGTTGTTTCTGCTCCGAGCTTTGATTAATGTAATTGGGTCAGTGTGGTGTGTTTGTGTTTTTGAATCTTTGGTTCTTTGGCATGCTCTGACAGCACACCTTCACCTCAGACAGGTGTTTGTTCCCACAGAGAGAGCGGTCAGAAGAGTTTAACAGGTGTAGATTCAACCCACTTCTTCTCTCTCTTTCTTTTTCTCTGTACTTCTTTTTTAGCCTCACTCGTACAGGTGATGTGAGAGGCGTGCAGGGCAGCTTCTTATAAATTTCGGTTTCTTAGAGGACCCTTAGGATTTCTATTAAAGCTCATGCAGGGGAGGTTTGTTTTAGCTGGGACGTCATGACCTGGACAAACCCTCTGACCCTTCTTAGGCACCGAGGTGCAGACAGACCCGTCAGGACAGTGGTCTCCAACTTACCCTTCGAAGATCTGAAGAAACGTGAGCAGCCGAGCCGCCGGTATGAGGGCAACGCCATCAAAACCAACAAACACAGGCTGTGGTCTTTCATCCCCATGAGCTTATTCGAGCAGTTCCACCGTATGGCCAACATTTACTTCGTGGGCCTGGCCTTCTTGAATTTCGTCCCGGTGGTGAACGTGCTCCAGCCGGAGCTGGCTCTCATTCCCATTTGTGTCATCCTGGCACTGACCGCTGTTAAAGATGGTTGGGAGGACTTCCGGAGATATCAGACTGACCAACAGCTCAACAACACACCCTGCTTCATATTCCACTGGTAAACAGATCACAACTGTAAACCTACAATTAATTAATATGTAACCAAGGACCACAAAACCAGTCATTAGGGTCAATCTTTCGAAATTGATTTATATATCATCTGAAAGCTGAATAATTAAGCTTTCCATTTATGTATGGTTTGATAGGACAATATTTGTTCGAGATACAACTTTTTTGAATATCTGGAATCTGAGGGTGCAAGAAAATTTAAATATTGAGAAAATCGCATTTAAATTTGTTCAAATTAAGTTCTTAGCAATGCATTTACTAATCAAAAATGTAAAAGTTTTGATATATTTATGGTAGCAAATTTACAAAATATCTTCATGGAACATGATCTTTACTTAATATCCTAATGATTTTTGGCATAAAAGAAAAATGGATAAGGTTGACCCATACAATGTCTTGTTGGCTATTGCTACCAATATACCCCAGCGACTAAACACTGCTTTTTTGTGCTCCCAGGGTCCATATAAATATATTGTCAATTTAACATGTTGTTAGTGCCAGTGGTTCTCATCCTTTTCTTGACTAAGGCCTCTGCAGGGTTGCAAGTCTGCGTAATAAACCCTCCCAATCACTTCGGGTAAAATTGCTATCAAAAATTTGTTCTGTGGGGCTATTTCTCTTCTTTTTCACTTAATTTATTTAAACGCTGTTTCAACCTTTTTTTAATGTGGTATTAATTTATATTTCCTTGAGATACTTCAGATGGCGTCACGTGGGGGGAAAAAAAAAAAACTGGAAAATAAATAACAACTAGAACTATTTTCATTGAGTTATTCCAGAAGTTATGTTCTGTATTGTACTGCACGTTCTTCAATTAAATCAATTATTATTCAGGGAAGATAAAGAAATACTGTTTACATCTTAATTTTGTCTTTTTTAGAATTTTAATTTAGATTTTATATAAATATAAATAACTAGAAAAAATTATAATGGTTTAGTGTTTATGATTACGATAATAAGTTACATAATTTTATAACCAATACCAGCGATATCGAACAGCATAACAGACAGGTTTTGTACGGCTAAAATCATCAGATCAACCATCAACCATTGGATCAATTCTGAATCACTGAAAAACAGCAGTTTTATGCTTTGAATTGAAATAACAAAAATATGGCATATGCTAAATGCTAAGACACTAAAAATGAATGCTAAATGCTAATAAACAAGGTTTGTTTGCACAACGCATTCATAAAATCTCATCCAAAAATAAGAGAATAGAACATTCAACGCATTTTAAAAAGTTGACAATCGTTTCACTATCATCTTTATCATTATATCATATCATAGAAAAATGTGTCTGTCTGGGATGTATTTACATAGGCTAAAATAACAATTATTAAATGCTGTAGTGTAGATCAATGAAGCAGCCCATAAATCCTGTATCTGTCTGTACTGGACGCCTCTATTAAGTGTATTATGCTGGAAGATGTTTGTAGGTTTTAATATAAGGTATATCAAATAAATAAAATTGCTGGTGCTTATACAGTGACTAAGTCAAATGTCTCTTGCTCTCTGCACTCGTTCTTGCCTCTCTACATCCCTTGCTCTCTCCTCCATCTCTTTCTGTGAGCTCCGTCGTGGCTCAGGCTCGCTTGAATTTGTGTTCCACTTCATCTGTGTTTCGAAACCCCATGGGAATTTTTGACCTAGAAATAAAATTTGTGTGGGAGATTTTTTTCCTTCTTTTTGAAGAGCTGCACAATGTCTTGCATCCGACGCATTGTGTGCATTTTGACGAGATCCTCATCGTTGTGTTGCATCAGTGGGGAAGACAGAGAAGGCATCGTTTAGATCTATTTTAAAATGACGGAATAGCTGGTGGGAAAAAACAAGTAATTCACCACACTTGAGAGGTGGAAGGACTGAGAGACTAGGGGTTAGAGAGAGAGAGAGAGAGAGATTTCGCAGCAGTCACAGGTACACCCTGAGATATATTTTTACTTCCAAAAGAGATTCCAAATCCATCACTTATTGCCATGGTTACTTAGTCTCTTTCATTTTATTTTGAGCTAAGCCACTGCTCCATTTTGTGATTCCCGGAGTGTTTCCATACGGCGAGCCCAGGTGGCACAGGAGCGGGACAGACTCGGGTCAGTCCGAAACTCAAGCCTGCTGCTGTCCTGACACGCCTGTCGTGCCCAGAGGGGCTGTTAGAAAAGCTGCCTCTTTTGCCATTTCTATTATTCACAGTGTGTGTTTGCTGTTGTTTTAAGCACGTCTCAGTTTTGGACAGCTGGGTTATATTTATTCAGACGTGACAGGCATAATGTCAACATGAAATGTGAATGAATGCATTTAATTATTGACCTTATTTATTAGCTTTCTTTATACTTGTTTCTGGTCTTGTTGTATATGAATGCATGTTATTCCAAAGAAAATACATGCTTTGTTTTTATAATCTTTTATTAAAATGTAATGCCTTGTGGAGTGCATTAATAGTGGGATGGACTGTAAGCGCTTTGTGGCTAAAAATAAGTTGTGAGCAACAGATGCAGGTCCATCTTAACAATAAAGTTGGTTATTGACTTTGATGTAGAACCTTTAACATGAATCTTTCGATTGCATACCAGTTCTTTCTAAAAGGTTCTTCGGATTATTAAAATGTTCTTCACACTTAGAAAAAATGGTTCTTTTAAGAACTGACCACTGAAAGTTGTTTGTTTGTTTGTTTATTTAGAACCCAAAATGGTTCTTATATGGCATCGCTGACTTGAACAAAACCAGTTTATTTAGATATTACCATTTTTAAGTTACCATTTCAATGCATATTTCTGGAATATATTTATTTTGCGTGCACTAAAGGAGTAGTTCCCCAAAATTAAAAGAAAATCACTCACCTTTGAGAAATCCATGAAGATGAGTTTGTTTCTTCATCAGATTTGGAGAAATGTAGCATTGCCTCACTTGCTCACCTCAATGGATCATCTGCAGTGAATGGGTTCCGTCAGAATGAGATCTGATAAAAACATCACAATAATCCACAAGCAATCCACAGCACTCCAGTCCATCAGTTAAGATTTTGAGAAGCCAGCAGCTGTGTGTTTGCAAGGAACAAATCCATCATTGGGGCATTTTAACTTTAAACGCATCTCTTCTGGCTCTGGACTCTCGTTCTGATGGTACCCATTCACTGCAGATGATCCAATGGTGAGCAAGTGATGCAATGCTGCATTTTTCCAAATATGATGAAGAAACAAACTCATCTACACTTGGCTTTCTCAAAGGGTGAGTAAATTTTCCAGTCAATTTTTTTTACGTAGGGATGCGAAAAGGAACCTTTTCCTTTGGAGAGAGCACACAAAAAAGATAAGGGGCGGATGTCCTGGCGCTCTCGGGGTTCCTAGATGCATGACCGACATTGCCGTCGCGTGTACCAAGTAGGGCGTCTCTAGGGACCAAACGAACACATAAAAAAATAGAGGGAGACCTGTCAAGTTAAGTGGGCAGGAGGCGGGCGCGCTGCCGCGTGACTAATACAAGGATCAGAGGTCCCTAGAACACTGTTCTGTTCACATCAAAAACATTATCTAACATCAGTAAATCAACCTAAATGCATAATTTATACTAAACAAAACTAGTATGGTTTAAATTAAGAATAAGTAGCTCAACAACTAAGTATACTACTTTTTACAGTGTGAGTGGAGGAATGAAGATTTTGGATGTTCTTACAGTAAGTGATGTTGTGGAAGATATTACTGTTTGTAGAATCCTGAAATGTCAGTTGCTTTGAGACGGTAGTCAATGCTTTTCGAGGCAGGGAGCATAATGCTGTCCTCCAACGTCCTCTGCTGATCTGTGGAGTTGCCATTCCACAGTGTGATTGAAAAAGTTAATACGCTTTCTATCGCTGCTCTATAGAACTGAAGCCGTTCGTTCTTTGATACGGCAAAACTTTTTGAGCTGTCATAGGAAGAAGAGCCTTTGGTGAGCTTTTTTGATGATGTAAGTTCTTTCGTTTCAGCTCAAGGTTGTTAGCGCAGCACCGTTCAGTTAGAAAGGAGACAATTCCTCATTCCTGCAACTCTGTCTGTGATCAGATCAACCAGTGTAGCGTTTAGATGGCATGATTGTGTTAATGCTGTATGAGGGTACAGGAACTCTTGGATAGCAGTTTCTTCCAGCTGTTGAACATTGTGTCGTTTGGAATTATTAACCTTATTTTTCAATGTGGAAGTAAGCTATTTCATCTGAACGTGCAAAATATTTAATTAATTAGCCATTATAGATAGTGATGTGTGCTTTCGAAGTACTGCTTTATAGTTTTTAAAGCTACTAAACCTTTGCAATACTTTTGTTTTAAACCAGAGTTCATATTATTTGAATGAACAAATGATTAAAAGAATATTATTGTAACGGGGCTGACGAGACGTGAGACGTTCGGATCCAAATGCAAAGCTTTAATAGGAGAAGACACAGACGTGGTCATAAAGCAGGCAGGGTCAAACAGAGGCAGACAGGTATATGGCGGGCAAAACACAAGAATAGTCCTAGGGCTAGCGTAGGTCAATGAACGGCGAACAGAATCAAAAGGGCGAGGCTAAAGGGATGAATCCAGGAAAACAGGCAGAGATCAGAAACCGCAAAAACAGGCAAGGCAAGGCGAAACTAGGAAAACACGGAGACTCAGAAAGGGGTACAGGCTAAACAATACTCAGCAGAGAAATGTGGTAAGAGTGGGTGTTATATAATGAGTGAAGTAATTAGAAACAGCTGTGTGAAATGAGTGCAATCAGGGCAGTGCGCAAATTGTGCAAAGAATGATGGGAAATGTAGTCCGGGGTGCTATGCAACAGTTTGTGTAGTGCGAGAGTCAATGTAATGGAAGTTCATGGACCGGATTCGTGACAATTATACAGATGCTTCATATTTAATGGTATTTGATGATTCGATTACATTTAATAGATTAAACTTTTTTGAAAACATTTGTGGTTTGGAAAAATGTGTGCAACATTTAAGTTTTAATTGCATTTACCCCAGTTTGATCAGCAGGTTTTAACAACGTGTTTTCGAACACTTCAAATGCCTTTGCAAAGCAATTGGTTCATGAATCTCAGTTTCTCCCATTATTATAGGTAGACTGTAACTAGAACAATAACTGCAGTGCATTGTAAAAGTTTTTGTACTACAAACAAGTCTTTATGAGTGATTCACGGAATCTTTCATTTAAACGAAGCGTTCAAAAACTGATACATGAGTGAGTCATTGAATGATTTACTCAACAGATGATTCATTCAGGAGGAAAACACCACTCTGCTGTGTTTTTGCTCACGAGCAACGTTTTATTCTGCTATGGCTTCAGGGGTTTCAAGCAGTTCTTTTGCCAGGCAAAAACAAAGTGATAATATAGTGTCTAAAACGTATGCAGTTCAATATAAACTATACTTGTATATTGAACTGTTGTACTATAAAAGCAATATAATTTGTGCAATCATGTGATGTTCCTTAAATACGCCACGTTTCGTGAGTAATATGTGTTTAGTCTAACAAGAGAATATTCATGAGAATAAATGTACAGGCAACATCTGTTGTGCTTATGCCCGATGACGCACGACAAGCAGTAGCGATGCTTTTATTCAGTTTCTTTGTAAGGCCTGTTTTCTCTTTATGACATTGCTTTATCATGCTGGATTTTCATACCAGTAAATAAACAATTCAATTTCAAATGGTTCCCAGCAGTCAGACAATCCCTCGTTCCACTGGCTCCACAAGGGGACCTTCTGTCTGAAAGCAACAAAATCATTACGCTAATCTAATACTTCACACGGTTTTACGCTGTACAGTGTTGCTAATGCTTGTAATGTGCACGTTTCCTCCCATACTGTACTTGAACGAACTGTGGTGCTTTCCTCCAGCGGTTATGATTGATTAGTTCCTATTCTACCCGAGAGGGAGAGAGTTTTATAATATTGTTTACACACATAGTCGAACCCCTTAAAACAGCTCAGGGCAGATAAAGTGATGCTTATTCCATCTTGGCTGTTTAATTCACTCCTGCTGAGAATTTTTACGGCTGTGCAATATTCAAGAAAATAAGTAGCTAGTCCTCATGTTCATTTAGTATACAGGATTTCTACACTTTCTGAAGAGTTGTGCTCACTCATGCAATACACGCTTCCAGGTTGTTAGGGTGTTCTGGGTGGTTGCTTGGATGTTGCTAGGTACTGTAGTTGCTGTCTAGATATGAGATTAATTATTTAATGAAGTGTAATACTAAGAGTTGTGGTTTGTTCAGACCCCTCATACTATGAGTGCACTACCTCATGCACCTAGTTTTTTTTTTTTTAAGGGGTCAATAAAGACAATTCTAGCACGTTTTCCTAAGACTGAGAGTTGTGATGTTATTTTGTGGTATGCATTGTGAATGGAAATCCTATATATAAAATACATTTTTATAATTGATTAAGCCAAGCAAGATCGCCCTGCGTTTTCATTTCCGGAATTTATTTTTTAATAACACTGCTTGTGTTTTATGGGGGGAAAAAACCCTAATAAAAATAACTATTATTGTTTATTAAAAAAAACTGTACTAATAACTGCAGCGTCTTCAGACACAAATATTTTTTTAATTATAAGAAAAACAAAATCTAATAAAAAAGCTGATAGACAGTATAACACATATCTCTTTGGTTGTGTTGCTGACAAATTATCATTTTGTAAAATGTTGTTTTATAGTGATTTTATTTTTGTAAAATCACTTAAAAACTTGGTTCCGCACAAATCACAAAATGACATTGTGAGACAATGGAAAATTTCCCCAAAATGTGACATCCTTATGGGGGACTATTAAAGAAATAGTTTACCAAAACATTTAAATGTATTCATCCTCAGGCCACCCACGTGTGGATGAGTTTGTTTCTTCATCAGAAATTTGGAGAAAAATGGAGCATTACATTACCTGTTCACCAATTGATCCTCTGCGGTGAATGGGTGCCGTCGGAATGAGAGGCCAAACAGCTGATAAAAACATCCACAATAATCCACACCAATCCAGTCCACCAATTAACATCTTGTGAAAAGCTGCATATTTGTAAGAAACAAACCCATCAAGACATTTTTAACTTCAAAATGTACGAATCCCATGTGTAATATCCAGTACTCACGGTACTTTTGCTTTCTCCAGTTAAAAAGTTGCCTCGTCTGAATCAGGAGAGAATGATGTTCCAAATTGAAGGAAGTGTTTTATGCATATTTTGTCCAAATGATGGTTAAAGTTTAAAACGTCTTAATAATAAGATTTGTTTTTTTACAAACATGCAGCTTTTGGCTCCACAAGACATTAACTGATGGACTGCAGTCATGTGGATAACTTGTGGATTATTGCGATGTTTTTAACAGCTGTATGGACTCTCATTCTGACGGCACCCATTCACTGCAGAGCATCCATTGCGGAGACACTGATGCAATCCTACATTTCTCCAAACCTGATGAAGAAACAAACTCATCTACATCTTGGATGCCCTGGGAGTGAGTACAGTAAAATTTTTGGGTGAACTATTCTGTACTTATCAAATGTAAAAATATCTTCTGTTTTTTGGAAGTTGCATAAAAAGATCTCAGAGGGTAGTTTGAATGGGCATGACGCCTCTGGCAACAATAATAGTGATGCATGCTTTAGCAAACACCCCTAATAAAAGGCAGGTTTTGGCTTGCAGTCTGTAATCAGACTCCTGGACATATGCATGCGAGGAGAGGGGCAGTTGGTGTGGAGGAGGGATGCAGGAAGAATTGTCATGAGTATGGCAGGTAGTTATTTATAGATCCCTCTCCTTGTGGTAGAACATGCTGCCCCCAAACTTTCATTAAGAAATACATCTGCCGCAAACAATGGCAAACTTTAACAGATAGTTGCCAGGTTGGATGACTCAGATTAGCATGCACAAGCTTTGACATTTGACATTGCATGCATTTGTATCACAAAAATGTGAGTAGGATGCAGTGTAACTAATGCCTTCTTTCCTGTTGAGTCACACCGACCTTTTACAAATGGTTAAGCTTCAGTACATGCATGCACCTTTCCCACATACTGTATGATTTGTCATGCTTCTCCTAGAGCAAACATGTCCTAACTGTAATGCAGTGACGCCTGTCATGTGAACTCAGAGGTCTATCCCCTGCCATTTAACTGAAAGGAATGCAGATATATTGGTGGATTAGATTGAAAAAGCATGCTTTGAGATGCTCACGAAAGCATTTGGATGCACCTACTTGTTCATAGTTAACATGCACTGTGAATACAAACCAGAAACACTTGAATTTAAAACATAGATCTCAGACAGTGGCAGTGATCGGATGAGGACTTACAGTTAGAGAGCAGAACTGGTGATTATGAATGATTATGGTGAATTGTTATTGTAAATTGCATGCTGTGAATGATTCACGTTAAAGACGCTGTGTGGATGCAACGAGTTAAAATTGCAGTGAAATGCACTGAGGTGTTGTCTCTCGTTCAAAGATAGAGTATTCAAGAGCAGGTGTTCGTCTCACACATCATCATTTTTTCACACTCACACATTTTGACTGACAGTTAAACGCCAGAAATAGACGTCTTGCTAATCGCAGACGGCAAACAGTGAGTCCTTCTGGAGGAGCGCAAGATTAATCTCACACCACTATCTGAAACAGACATCAGCCACTTCTTTCAGAGAAATGCTTGCTTGGCACAAAACAGCATTAGTCTTGTCTGATTTGGGGAGCTAATATTCTTTTGTCAGCCGTTTTGTTAGTAAAAACATCACAATTAATTAATTGGCATCACTTTGGTGTTATAAATTAAAATGTGCATTAAGGAAAAGGGGTGTTTAGAGGGATTTTTTTGCCCGGCCGTGGGGACTGAATAGTAAATTTGATCATAATTTGACAAAAACAGGTTGTGTCATGTCAACATCAAAAGACAAAAAAAAATTCATAAGGAGAAAATGTATTGTGACATTTGCAATTCCCTGCCAATGCTTATTATTGTAATGCAAAAAAAATCCTGTGGTGAACATTTATTTTTTGTAATACAGTAAAAAATAATACTATATTGCATTAATAGGAATCTAATCTCCTTAATTGTTATTAAATAATTTCACTAAAAAAATCTCATATTACTGTAATGTGAAAAAAAGTTTTTATAATACTTAAAAATAATAATACTATTGCTTTTAGCCAGAATCTAATTGGCCCTTAATAGGGTTCAATTGTTATCATCAATTTCATGATTAAAAAAAAAAAATTGTTTTAACTCTCATGTGAAAATATTCTCATACTTTTTTTATAATACAGAAAAAAAAAATACTATCGTGCAGTAACAGAATCTACTGTCCTTATTGTACTATTCCATAGACTTTACAATAGTCCATTATTTCCCCTTCAGTCAGTCACGTTTCTACGTTACGTCAGTGCTGACGAATGGTATCTGCCACGAGAGGCCCAATCACCTTCGACGTGTTAACTAAAACAAGCCAATGACAGTTGGCTCGTGTTTCGCCACGCGCACATCGCCGCCCCGCATGGCGGGTATACCGGAAGCGCGTGCAAACGCCATCAGCTTTTTCGCCTTCGGAGCGCGAGCCTTCTACGGACGAATCGTCGCTAGTGTTCAGAGAAATCATCGGGGGTTGCCACCAGGCTCTGAAATCTCGGCGGGCGCAGCTTCCTTCTTGGTCTTTCCGCTACCACTCCTTGGCGCTTCACGCTCTCTCCAAAAGATATTTCCAAAGAACTTCTACAAGAGCTATGTTCTAAAAGAGCTTCACTAGCTACGGCGTCTTTTTAACATGGCTTCCCGCTCGTGCGATTTCTGGATGTGGTCGTTTTTCCCTCCTAATCCTCCTCCCCCCTCCACCTCACTCTTGCTCTCTTGACAGATCTGTTCTTCTTTAGTTTATTCCACCTCCCTTTGGTCATTGCATACTTTTACAAATGTCCATTATTGCCTGACTGCAAATAATTTAGAAACATTTTAATTCACAAGAAACATGTCAATTGTTGTCACCTTAGAAACCTTAGAAACGATGAGTCTTTTGCTACTTCACAGTGCTGTAAATGTTGTTTCAACCCTACAAATGAAATCAGCCTGAAGACTTTTTAGCATAATTTTAGTTATAGAATGCAATTATTCAGTTGTTAGTTGTAACCGATGTATTGGGTTTTATTCTTAAATTCTTATGTAAATTTAGCAGTCTTTTATGCAAAATTGCCTAAAAGGTGACAAATACCTTTAGCTAATGTTCATTTAGCTCAGTTGTTTAGCTAAAAAGTGATTATCTACAAGTGTGATGCTTGGACTTGCATTCTGTATTATATAAAGATTAATAATTAGTTCTGTACTAATTATTTTAGCATACGTTCTTGATCTATGAATATAAACTTCATTCCATAATTTTGTGAGATACTCAATCTCCATTAGCAAATTTATTTAAATGTTAAAATTACCTTTACAAAACTTGACACATTATCAAAGGTTGAACAAATGTATAATATTTTATTTTTTGCAAGCATATATATTCTAGGATGTTAATGTAAATATGTATGAGTAAAATGCTTTATTTAAACTGTATTTGTAAATACAATATAAAACAAGCAAGGAAAAAAGATGTGAAATTTAATTTAAAAAATGTGTACTCCCATATATTTTCAATATACAGGGGAACATTTCAAAAGGGAGTCATGTTACATAAAATGGACAAATCGTGACATTATTTCATTGTAATAAATTATAAAATTATAGCTTCAGGCTGCTTAATATAAAAAATATATATTTAAAATGACGAGTAAACTGTTGGAACACAGGAAAGAGAGATACATGAGTTTACAACACATATTGCAAATAATATTTTATAACTTTAATTTTAGCATTTAATTATTATTTTTCATCTTAGTAACTGGGCAGCAAAAAAGTCACATTTATATGGGATGATTTAAAAATGTACTTTCAAACACCTAATTTCTATTTTCAGTTACAGTTTTTTCTTTTTTAAAAGTCTACATACAAGTCACACAATTGTAGAAAAATAGACAAGACAACGAAATATATAGGCAACTGTATGTACAAAGAAATAACCATGTTACACAAATGAAAAAAAAAAAAAAAAAAAAAAATCGCAGTTTTTGGTACATGTCTAAAAAAATCCGAATTTTGAAATCGTTGGGTGTGAGTGAATGTTTTCAGCTGATGTGGAACGTTCTGTTTGTTTAGAAGCGGTGCGCTCCTCGCCCACGCGTGATGTGCGATGAGAACTCGTAGCGGTCCTGACTGCGGTAACCACACAGGTTACACTCGAACGGGTCTCGGAAGCCATGGCATCCCATGTGGATGGTGTACATGACGTGGTCCAGGAACAAAACTCTGCAGTGGACACAGCGGTACGCCCTCAACTCTTCTCCCTCTCCGCTCAGCACCTTAAACCCCTCCGATGACGCCATACTCGGCTCCATCCCCACTGCCCGCAAGGCCTCGAAATGCCGCTGCTGCTCTTCCTTTACCACTGGCAGACCTCCGTTACGCATACCTGGAGCCATGTGATTGGTCAGGTAGATGAGACCCCCTGCGGCTGCTGCCGTGCCTCCCCCAGCCGCCCGCTCCTCGTTGTTGCTCTCGGTGTCAGTAGAGTCCTGGCCGCTGGGGCTGGGCGAGCCATCCTTCTCCATGGAGGCCGATTTGGACTTGGACAGCAGAAGGAGATGCTCTGCGGCGCTGTCCTTAGCGGACACGCCATTGCCTTCGGCTGATTGTGTCTTGTGGAGGTTGTAAATAGGGCTGACCACCATGTCGGAGGAGCCAGGGGAGGTCTGAACCAGAGGCCGCAAGGACTCCGCTCCCAAATAGCTAATCGCACTGTTGATGGCCTGATCAATGACGTGAGGCTGCATGAGCTCACCTGAGCCGCCCTCGAATGACAGCTCCGACAAACGATTCTCTCCTGAGGAAGAAAGCCAAAAGAGCAAAGGTTTTTAACTCATCTGAGTTCTGTGAAATGTAAAATAAGCACTGATTTATTTACCAGTAAACCATTACTGGTAAGCACAATTTCTGACATTTTTCTTGTCTTTGTAATATCATTCATTATTATTACTGGGGAACCCTTTGGAGAACTTCTAGGTGCCCTTTAAAAACAGAGAGTTCTGAAATAAATGGAGTTCTTGCATAAAACTCAAAAAAGACTTAGCTGAGATGGGGTTCCTTGATGCGCTGACAGTGTTTATCAGGGTTCTCTATCAACAAACATTCTTCCCCTAATATTATTGAAGTGTATGTTGAAAGTTCAAAGGTCTTCAAAATTTTCTTAAAATGGTAGCACTAAAATATTATTTATGCATTGTTCATTTGAAACTTTTCCTGAAACATTTTAGTTGGACGTTCATCTAACATTTTTTTAAATGTTACTGCTTGTTTCAGAATGTTCAGAGAACATGCAAAAGTAATGTTCCCATAATGTTTGCAAAATAATTAACCATAACCAAGAAAAAACGTTTTTAAAACATTAAAAATGTGGCATTTTAAATGTTTAGGGATGATTAACAAATAACATTTTCATAATTGAACTGGAACATTAGCAAAACCTTCTTAGAACATGTTTTTGTTAGCGGGGATCATAATGGTTCATGAAGGTTTTGAGATACTTAAAAATATATATATATATTTAGCCGCACTCTATAAAACATTAGGGTTCCAATTTTTTATAGATGTTTTTTTTGCAGTGATGCCTTAGCAGAACCATTTGGGTCCCCCTAAGAACCATTCAATGATTACTTCTTTAAAAAAAAGTGTTTGTTTGTTTTTTGGTGTGAAAAACATTTTAATAATCTAAATAACCATTTTTCACTATAAAGAACTTTTTGTGCGATGGAAAGGTTCCATGTGTTAAAGGTTCGTCATTGAACCATCAGTGCCAATACAGAACATTCAGCAGGTGCCTACAACTTCTCCAGAGGGTTCTTCCAGTGTAGCAATCTGACAAACCTCAAATGGTGTCTCAAATATCTTTTAATTTGAACAATAATCTTCAGTGAAACACCAATATGAAAAGAAGATAAATGGGCTTAGTAACACATCACATTATTCTAACAGCAATTCAAAAACTATTACTATCAAAGAAGCAAGTGCAATTTACATAAGAATTCATACAACTAAGCAACAGTCAAAGTCAGTTCATGTTGCAAGCCATTATAGTGTTTCTTTCCCTGCTTTTTTAAAGTCAACTCATCAAAGAGAAAGAAATGAGGGAGCTGCCTAGCATTGTTTGTCTGCAATGTTTTAATTATTTTAGCCAGAGACATGCATTTTGACAGTGATATCTGGATGATCTACAATATAACTGTACAATGAAAGCAAACAAACTCTTACCCACAAACCTCTGTGGCATAGAGCTCTTACGCTTAGCTACATTGTTAGCTATCCTGTCTAGAACCAAGGCTCTCTCAGACGCAGGCATGTCCTCCCTCTGCTCATTCTGGCTGTTCTCTTCCTTCACTATGGAAAGCAAGACAAAGAAACCACGCATAAGATTCAAAAGTCCGTATCTAACCTGAGCTCATCCTCTGACATGATGCTAACTATAATTAAGGATGATGTTCCTTCAATCATGCAATTAAGATGGTTTTCTATCCCTTACTCTAAGCTATTTAATTTTTTTCTTAAGACATTTTTTTTTAAAGCTTTGGGACTTTACAGGCATGTTGCTGCAAAATTATCAATTATTGGTAGTTGTACTTCCACTAATACATATTTACAATAAACCACATTTAGGCCACGATAACGGTTATAGATTAGCACCATTTCCATCTATAAGAACAGAAAACACTTTGAGAGAGAGCTTTGGTGTTCTGTCATTCACAGACCAGTATAAATGCTATTCTGAAGGCCCATGCACTGCAGGTAGTTGTGACATCTCTCCTTATGTTCCTCCAGCGAGCTCCGCTGCTTGTAACTGCGCCCGCAGTATGCACACTTATGAGGTTTTCCAACTGTAAATTTAAAACAAAAGCAAAATCTGCTCAATCACACAGTACAATTTAGTCTTTGTGGTGTTCACTACAATATAGCGTAACACAATAACACTTGTTTTCTGAACTGGCTCAAGTGAATGAATCAGTGCAGGTTTGAGTTAATGAAGAAATGTAGGCATGCCTGAATCATCCAGGCGCCAGGCATTTACCCGAGTGAGTGCGCAGGTGTCCGGTGAGGGCATCTCTGCGGCGGCAAGCGTAGTTGCACAGGTGACACTTGAAAGGTTTCTCGCCAGAGTGCAGTTTGATGTGTCGGAGCAGGTTACCCTTCTGAGTGAAGGAAGCACCGCACTGGTTGCACTGAAATGGCCTTTCCCCTAGGAGAATGAAAGATAACGCATAACTCGTATGTTGGAATTAAGACATTTTCATGTAAAATTACTTCATGCTGCAAGTCATGCACAATGATTAAGGAACTAGATTTTTCAGCATGTTCTCCATTCTAATGGTCCCAAAACATGTTTGGACACTTAAGCCACACTTAAAAATGGTTGACGATCATATTGCAATCGGTTACAAAATATTAAACCAAAAAGCGTGTTATGCTGTAAATGATAAAACAGTAGATGTACTGTTCAAAATGAAGGCAAAAAGTATTTGGACACTTTCTTGTTATCAAACGTTAGTAGAATATGTCCATAGGTGCAGTAGCACACCTGTCTGAAACTTTTAAATGACAAATAATATTCGGTAATATTATTAATTCAGTTTCACTGATATTATTGGATGAGAACAAAAGTGAACTGAATAAAGCTGGATAATGACACTGCTGCCTTAGCCTAGGGGACTGCAGATGAAAAGTAGTTATTGTTACTAATTCTGGCTTATTTACATGGTGTATTTTTATACAACAATGTTCATGAATATGCATGGTCCCTATTAAAAAAAACAATAAAAAAATACAATTAAACTTGAATTCTGCAACATTTCCTTTTCATTGCAGTAAAGCTGCTTACACAATCTGCATTGTATAGATCCTTATAAAAGTCATTAAATGTGACTTAAAACGGACTTCATCCACTGGAACTGTGTATTAGTTAAAAAAGTAATTGCAAAAAATGGTGTCTTTTCGATTTTTGTGGCTTCTGTGTTCCCTTGTGTGATAAAGTAACTTGCGCTCACAAAGAAGTGACTCGTTGTGTTTTAACCTGTAGAGCAGTTATATATACACCTGTATAGAATGCCAGCGGCAAATGGCCATGTAAATGGCGAGCGTCTGAGACACTATATCGGCTCTCTGGAAGCAAAGCATCCGCCGCTGTAGCGCTATTACGCTGTGAATGCGGGGTCATTGTCCTACACGGCTCCGGCGCGCTGTTACATCTCCAACAACGCGGCGCCTCGCGCCAAAGCTCAATCAAACACGCGAGCGCCGCTCTGCGCTCTGCGCTCTGCGCGCGCTGCCTGGCTCCTGATCGAACAAGAGGCTTTCAGACGCTGTCTGCCAGTTTCGTAATGCACCACTGCCTGGGTCAATTTGATCTGAAAATCTCATTTTTTTCCTCTTCTTCAGCTCTAAAATAAGAGCGGCCCATCACAATGCAAATGCAGAGCTCATTTAAATAAAGTGAAGGAAACACTTTGTGTTTGAGAGCCAGTCTTCCTGATCAGCGCCCCTGGAATAAACCAATATCCAGCTCCTCCGAATGTTGTGGCATTCTCCGAGAACACTATTAATAGGGCGCTCTCTTCAAAAGCCCTATAAAATAAGAGTCACCAGTGAAGCAGCAAAAAGACGGAAAGAGAAACTCATTAAAAAGGCATTTCAGGAGCACGGTACCTCCTGCGAATATTTTGATTTAAATAGGAAGCACTTCATTATGTCTTTTATTGTACGTTCTTTTCTGAATTTATATTAGCCCACTGTTCCTTTCTTCCATTTTGAGTTTCATTAGTTTGTCAAGTGAGGAAGTTAAGTGCCTTTTTGAAAAATGTTCTCACCCACTGGTTTGGCTTCGTCGCAGTGGAATATCAATTTGAGAAAGGGAGAAAATAACTAATACTGAAATAATTGTCATCTGAGAGAGACTTTTGCTTGGTTAGTTGATACATTTGGACTGTTAGCTATAAAGAAATCTAAACAAAATGTCACAAAAGACAAAACACACATCTCATCTTAATTGTTAACACATGAGTCTTTAAAATGATAGTTCACCCAAAAATTAAAATACTGTCATCATTTACTCACCCTTACTGTTTGTCATTCCAAACCTGTATGACTTTCTTTCGTCTGTGGAACATAAAAGAAGATATTTTGAGAAATGTCTCAGTATTTTAGTCCATACAATGGAAGTCAGTGGTAACCAAAACAGTATGCTTCTTGAAAATATCTTCTTTTGTGTTCCGCATAAGAAAAAAAAAGTCATACCGGTTTGGAACAACATAAAGGTGAACAAATGATGACTGAATTTACATTTTGGATGCAACAAACTGCGGAAATTATCCGAAAATGCTACCCTAATGTTTTAAAAACAAACATATTGTAATTATATTAGTCATTTACATCAACTAACATCATCCATTCAAGTCAAGCCGTGCACAGTTACTACACTGGCTTCCATTAAAGAAAAGGATGGTTACATTTAAAACACATCCCAGCGTCTGTCTCTGTCCTGCTCTCTGTGTGTCTCTCTATGTGCGGATCAACCTACCCAGCCCTGTGCCCTGTGAGTTGTGAGTGATAGTATAAGGAGGGAAGAGTAGATGGCAGTTGTGCTTACCAGTGTGACTTCGCTTGTGCACCATTAACACATTGGGCCCAATGCAAACCATCCCACAGATATCGCACTTCAGCTTCCCGTTGGGGAGGCGGATGCCCCCGGCCGTGGGGTAGGCGGCCGGCTTGCTGTCAGGGCCTGCGTGGGAGCCGTTCACTTTGGCCCCTGAGCCATCGAGCACACGCAAGTCCTCGGCTGCACATTCCTCCTCCTCCTCTCCATTCATCTCACAGGTCAGCCCGTTTTCCTCGTCACTCCGAGCCTCAACTTTTATATTACAGGCTGGAAAAGAGGGTAGTGGGCCTGTTAAGGTCAGTGGCAGGCTGGGTGGTTATTTTCTCTAACTAACACTGCCATCTTTTATCATGATTTCTTAATGTTCTGCAGCGAAAAGTGCATCTTCAAAGCAACCGTTTTCTTTCTTTCAGCCTTTGATTAGCTGTATTTGTGTGTGTATGTCCAAAACATCAACTTTAGTTGCATTAAACACATTTTTTGAAATATTCACTTGACATAGAGAACATAAACTGCATTTGTTGAACAGCGGTGTATTGTAGATATGACCAGTGTTGGGAGATAACTGAAAGCAGTAGCAAGTTACTAACTTAATAACATTTTCAGCTGCTACAACACAGTTTTTTGTTTTTTTTTAAGGAAACACAGCTTTGTAGCCGAGGAAACTGAGACAATAATCCAATATGCTTTTTATGTGAAGTCTGATTCGTTTGATTGAATCAGATTGTTCTGTTGATTGATGTATCTGTTAATTTATTCATATATTCACATTTTAAAGTGTCATTTATTTCTGTGACGACAAAGCTGAATTTTCAGCAACCATTACTCCAGTCTTCAGTGTCACAGATCCTTCAAATGCTGATTTGCTGCTCAAGAAACATTCGTCGTTATTATCAAATTGAAAACAGCTGTCCTGCTTAATATTTTTGTTGAAAACCATGATACATTTTTTAGGACTCCTTGATGAATAGAATGCTCAAAAGAACCGCATTTATTTGAAATGAATAAAAGTATTAATTTCTTATAAATAAAAATCTTACTGACCCCAAACGTTTGGATGGTAGTGTAGTTAGCAACTCTTTGTTAGTAGTTTGTAATCAAAAATTAAAATTAAAAATGAGTAGCTACTTTGGCAGTTTCAAATGAGCTTCCCCAACACTATGACTACCATGTACTGTAAATAAATGGACAAATCTGTAATATAAAGTTAAGACATTTATATAAGACATATGTTTACGGGGTAAATACTCCCAACACCCTTTAAGGAATCATATTTGAGAGATGTACTGTAACATTACTGGATTGATATTCCATTTAAATAATCCAGTATTCTTCTATCAAACTGCCTGCTCTCAAACCATCTTACCATCTCATTCATCATCACACTTCTCTGAAACAAATGACTGATAAACAGGAAACAGAGACACAGGAAGCTCTGTGAAACTGAGGACTCTCAGCGGTGTAAACCAGACCAACAAACCGTGGTAAACACATACACACACACACACACATAGACTCACATACAAGCCTACAGAAGCATGCAAAAAGGAGCACACCATCAAATAAAAAAACAAAACTGTGTTAAATATTTAGGTTATTCTATGGAATGTCCGATTATGAGCTAGATCATTGCTCAAATGCCCGTTCAGCCTAATGAAGTAAACATTTTGAGTCTTTTAAGGCAGTTAGAGCTCAGGATAAAAGTCCTGTGGTTAACACACTGTGGTGCCAGGCTGATTTCCCCATGCTTCAGCCTCTGTTTGTAAAGACTCAAGAGGAACAAGCAGAAATAATGAAATATGGGAATCCAAGGGAAAAGAGGAAGCTTCAGCGCCCGAGCCGGCCCAACCGAAAAAAAGGACAAGAGTTATGGAGAAGTGACAGAAAGGGAAGCACAGACAGGGAATTGTTGAGCACAACAAGTGAAACAGTTTTTCTTTTTCATTTTCTGTATTCAGACTACAGGGATCAGCAACTGAAGCACGTGATTGAACTGGAGAGTACCGACAGACAAAAGTGCTGTCTGTGTTCAGGTTACTCTCTGACAGTTAGCAGAGCACAGCCACACTCTTGTTTGTATGCTTCCAAAATAGATTGGAAATAATTGTCTCGAGTTTTACAGCAAGTGATCCAGTTTCCAGTATAATCGTCTGACAGTGACTAAGAAAAAGACTGAAAACTAATCAAATAACTAACTAGAAAAGATAAAAGCTAGTTGACTAAAAACTGTATTATCTTTAATTTCAGAGAAGCTCTTGACTGAACATCACATAATGAAGTCAAGCCAGCAA
>JADLZN010000035.1:0-5000 GCA_018155175.1 Sinocyclocheilus anophthalmus
TCACAAATTAAGAAAGACACTGACAAACTACAGACTGAGTGCTCACTGTCTGGCTATAGAGAGAGGTCGACACAGACAGAGATGGCAGCCGCGAGAACAGAGACTGTGTTCACTGTGCTCACAGAAAGAGCTGGAAACAGAGGAACATTTCTTACTGCACTGTGATTACTATCACAACATTAGAGCTGCAGATTTCCCCAAATTCCTACGAATTAAACCACATTTTATGGCATTATCAAATACAGAAAAATTAAGTAACATTTTAGGGGAAGATTCCAAAATGATCACAACAGCAGCAAGATATGTACCTGTCACAAACTAAGACTGTCAGCCAATGGACAAAACTGAAGCAAGAGCATTTCACATGTACTGTTGTGCAATTATTATTATTTTTTAATTATTATTATTTTTTCTTTCTTTTTAACAATGTCTTTAATATTTTTCTTGTTTGTGGAAAAAAAAAGTACATGTACTTATTTACTTAATTATTTTACATATCTATTGTTGTTTTGTTTATGTATTATATAATTGTTTATTCCTTATTCATGTAATGGACAATGCTTTGGCAATACTGTGCAAGTCATGCAATAAAGCTCATTTGAATTTGAGTGGGTAGTGTGTGTTTGATGTGTGTGTGTGAGAGAGAGAGGAGAGAAAGAGAGGATAGTGTTTACTGAACATTTCTTCCTCCACAAACACCTTCTTTCCCTCCATATATGGTTGGCCCCGCCCACTTCCTCGTCCTCATTCGGAACGATATCAGCAGCAATATGAAAATACGAGTATTACAAGGACACTTCACTCGGACGGAAGATAAAAAGCTTGTTTACAGGAGATACCGACTCGAGGAGATTGTTTGCAGGAGATGCATGTGGAGAGATGAAGCGAGGACTCAAGTGCAGGATGAATGGTTCTTTCTTTTAATAATAAAATGAAACTAAAACAACCCCGAGGGTGGAAAACAGACAGGCAGGCTAGGAACTGCATTACATGCAGACATAACACACACAATGAGAAAACAACGGATCAGTACGGGATTACAGACACCAGGAGAATAAATGGGAACTAAACGAGGAGGCTAACGAGGGAGACACATGTGGAGCAACTTAAACAATAACGAGGTTACAAGATGGGAGGGGCCAGACAATAGATAGGAGAGAGCACATGGCAACAGACAACACAAGCCATGTGCTCACCGAACAGTCATCTGGTGGCCCTCCTGTGCACACCCGCTGAAGACTGTGACAGAAGTCCTCCCTTAAGGAGTGGATTCCAGACGCTCCACCAAAAGAAATCCCAGAGGGAGGCGGAACGGAGGTGGATCAGGGGGAGGGATGGTGGGCCAGGCCCGTGTAGTGGAAGAGGGCCTGGAAATAGAGGTAAACCAGGGTGCCAGGGCGGTACCGGCAGGGAAGGAGGCCAGGGCGGGGCCGGCAGCAAGAGCGGAGCCTGCCTCAAGGAGGGAGCCGGCAGCGCAAGCAGCTGGGGTAGCTGGCAAAGAGCGGAGCTGAGGCGGTGGGGGGGGACAGAAGCCGACAGGCATGGACCGGGGCGGGCGCCGGCAGGGCACCAGGCTCTAGGAAGGCCCCCCGGCCTTGAAGGACGGAATAAACCTTCTTCCTCCTCCTCCTCCTCCTCCTCCTCCATTTCCGAGAGGGTAGCACTGCAGCTTCATCGGCCGCTTCTGGGGGCGCTGCAAACTCTTCGGCCACCACCGGGGGCACTGCAGCCTCTTCGGCCACCACCGGGGGCACTGCAGCTTCGTCGGCCGCCTTCAGGGTGGCGAGGCGGACCCATTCTTTCTCCTCCATTTCTGAGAGGGTGGCACTGCAGCTTCGTCGGCCGCCTCTGGTGGCGCTGCAACCTCTTCGGCCACCACTGGGGGCGGGGCAGCTTCGTCGGCCACCTTCGGGGGCGCTGCAGCCTTGTCGGCCATCACGGGAGGCACTGCAGCCCCCTTAGCTGGGGAACGTGCCAAGAACTCCACAAACCCCTCAAAGGATACATGATCGGATCCTAACATGCTCCAGTGACTAATGGGCTCATCAAGGGCATAACTGAATAAGTCCTTTAGCGCGGAGTCATCGTAGTCCAGCCCCTCTGCAGCATTCCTAAATTCCCAGGCATACTCCCTCAGATCAGTCCCTCGTTGACGGAGGGAGCTCAAGGTATCCAGCTGGAGCATGCGCTGGTAGAGGGGGCTGGAGAGAGTGGAGACTGGTAGATGGAGTGAGCCATTTCACCGCTGAGTCCTCATGTTGGCTGATCCATTCTGTCACGGTGCGTGTGGAGAGATGAAGCGAGGACTCAAGTGCAGGATGAATGGTTTTTCTTTTAATAATAAAATGAAACAAAAACAAACTAAAACAACCCCGATGGGGAAAAACAGACAGGCAGGCTAGGAACTGCACTACATGCAGACATAACACACACAATGAAAAAACGACGGATCAGCACAGGATTACAGACACCAGGAGAATAAATGGGAAACCAAACGAGGAGGCTAATGAGGGAGACACAGGTGGAGCAACTTAAACAATAATGAGGTAACAAGATGGGCGGGGGAAGACAACAGACAGGAGAGAGCACATGGCACCAAACAAACACAACAAAAGCCATGTGCTCACAGAAAACAGTGTCATCTGGTGGCCATCCTGGGCTCACCCGCTGAAGACTGTGACAATGCTAAAGTTGTGCAGAGGAAAAAGTGAAGCTCAAGGTAAGCACATTTTAAACCAATTAGGTTAATTTAGGGCTGGGTAATTTTCCTGATTTTATCGATTAATTTGAATTTATTGTTTTGCCACGATTTTATTTTTTTAGAAATCAAGGAATCGCGATTTTCAATAGAAATATTACCAAATGTTAGAATAAGACACTTTGACAATAGGCTATGCCGGTGATAACAGTAAAGAGTAAAGAACGATCCGACTGCATGTCGGCGCACGTGATTAACCGCTCACATGTGACGCGTTCTGTGAAGGACCATAAATATAGCGCTAGGCCCATTCACACAGAATCAGCTTTTGTGTTGACAAAGATGCGACGCGGGCTGGAATAGGTAAAACATGCAAGAAGATGGGAGTGAATTTTCTTTAACTAGAGGGTTAATAAAGAAAAAGTAACTTGAATCATGTTGTAGTTACATTTTCAAGTTGACTAGTTAAAAATCGTAAAAAAAGAGAATCGGTCAAACATTCTGGAAAAATCGTGATTTACATTTTTTGTTAAATCGCCCAGCCCTAGGTTAATTAGATCTAAATAGGTTGCAGGCTAGCTAGTTAGCGCTAATTAACTGTTGAGGCTAAGGCCTACATGTTGCCTGTAATATGTCTATAGCTGCGTCCGAAATCGCATACTTCCATACTATATAGTAGGCGAAAAACAGTATGCGAGGCGAGTAGTATGTCCGAATTCATAATATTCGAAAAACAGTAGGCGAGAAGTACCCGGATGACCTAATACTTCCGCCCGAATTCCGTAGCATGCATACGATGGACACTTTACTGTCCCATGAGGCCACGCGAGAGGAGGCACCATATTTGAAAACGGCGGAAGGCGGCGACGCGGCTCTTTTCAAGTGTAAGTACCTTAGGGAAAAACGTTGTTCATTGTGGTTAAATTGCACTCGTTTAACATGATTTAAGTGAATGGCTGACCTATTGAAAGTTTAAACATTGTAAATCGATGAGATGATTTCGTGAATCGGCTGTAAAAAGATGTTTAATTATTGTTATTACTGAGCACATCAAGTGAACGAACAGATCGAGCTAGTGTCAATGCTGTTGTACATCAGCTTGTTAACTGCTTCTTTAATGGAGACGTTCATTGTTAAGCAGTTTAATGAGATTAGACAATTCCACGGACTTTAAAACATTTTCCCCTCTTTTACTAATATTTAGTTGATATTTTGTTAGCGATCAGCCTCCTCAAAATTCTGATGACTGCCCTGCTGATTCTGTGCACAATGTCATGCACCATGGACTTTGGGATGTCGAAGCCCTGTGACAGCAGCCTGTACGATGCTGCGTGGGCCAGCCAGCCAGTAGAGAAACACCAGCACCTCAACATCTTTCTCCCAGCCATGGTCAGAATCTGACTTCAAAGCAGCGATGAGGGACGTGATGGACTGTCGTGAAAGCCGGAGGTCAGATCCATCTTCCAAATACAATCGAAGAATTGGCACAGCAGCATTCAGGCGGCAGTAGGTTGTAGGGCTCACAGTCTGTAAATTTGTGTATATATATTTTTTAGAATATGTATATTATTTATTTATTATGTTTATATTATTTATTATATTATGTATATATTGTATCTATCTATAATATTTATTTAGGCTATGTATATATTGTATGTATTCATTCTCTCCCTCTCTCTCTCTCTATTTATCCAATTGTGTATTATGTATTCATTCAAGTTTATTCATTGATTCATGTCTTTTGTTTGTCCTGTGTATTTTTATGCATTTATTTATAACAATAAATTACTTTATTTCGTTGCTCCAAATGAGCCTCTGGCATGGTGTTCACAGACACGACTTTATTCTGAGGTAAGATGTGCTAGCTAAATAGGTGATTGTTCTTACCTTATTTGATAAATGATTTACAAGCTGTCGATGAAGGCGTGATCTGCGAGCAGCTGACCGAAGCCTCCTCTGAGCTGTTGATCCAATCAACATTAAAACGCAGATTAAAGCGGTAAGAATAACTTGAAACATTGCTGATGTTAGCAGTGGCGAGGGCTCTTTACATTTTGGCGCTGTTGGGAAGACGCATGTCACGTGATAACATCAACATGGCGGATGTAGTACGTCTGAATTCCATTCATACTACTCGCATTCATACTATATAGAACCTACTGTTTTAACGGTCGAGTAGAATGTTCAAATTCAAATGTAGTACCTACTAAGCAGTATGCGATTTCGGACGCACCCTATATTTTTCAATTGGCGATCGCATAATCATACAATTTAATGTTTAGGTAGCATTTTTGACTGAAAA
>JADLZN010000035.1:10000-16037 GCA_018155175.1 Sinocyclocheilus anophthalmus
CCAACATCCAAATTGTAAGATGAAGAAAATTGATGTGAATGGAAAGCCACACCTGTGTTTATTTGCGCTCAAAGACATTAAAGAAGGAGAAGAAATCACGTACGATTATGAGGGAGACGACTGCCCATGGAGAACCCAAGTAAGTTGCACAGCATGTATATAACTGTATACAGAATAGCTCATTTTTGGTGGTTGAACAAATTAGAATTGGAATCTATTAGAAATATGAATATAATTTCTCACAATTATGACATTTGTGTTAGTGTTTCTTTTTCTTTTTTTTACCCCCAAAAATGTATACATTAAATAATGGGGTCTTACAGTCTTAGACCAATTTAGGGGTTAGACAGTGTGTGTGTGTGTGTGTGTGTGTGTGTGTATGGGGGGGGGGGGGGGTATATGCCTGGCCTAATGGCTAAAATGTTATTACAAAAGTAATCTGGTATGTGCATCAGATCAGATTTGTCTCGTGTGTTTCCATGTTGTGAGATCTTCTCATTATTGATGTTGTCTCTTGCAGAAGAGCCAGACCAGAGCAGGCAGGTGATTTATCTTCATCTCAGTCACAGACGCAGAGGATGATGCTGGTAAAACTAAGTTCCTCAACCTGTAAGATTCACATAAACACGAGACTTAGTCGATGTCTATTTTTGTTCTTTTTTTTTTGTCATGTTTCGAGCATATCTGGTGTAATTTAGTTCACCCAACAGTTTATCAACATGTGTCCAGTAGTTTAGTGGTAGTGAAATATTCTAAACGAATGCGCTGTCTTCTGTATCTAACTCACACACACGCTCAGTCACTCACACAGATCATCGTTGGAGCTGGAACATCTTGTTTCTAAAGGGATAAAGCCACAGCTTCACTGTTAATAGAGAACTGTTAATCCAGAGTGAAGGGAGCGTGCGTGCACATGGTTGCTAGGTTGACAAAGATAAGTAACACACTTAGCAGATATCTCCGTATTGCGCAAGTGGGAAGCTCTGTTTCGGGGATTACGTCTCTTTATATCAGGCAACCCAGCTGGGTTCCTCTGCAGCCAGATTAAACCTTGTTATAGCCTATATATTATGCTCTATTCATTCTTTTTTAGAAACCTCGCACTTTTCAGCTCAATTTTAAATGTTGTTCTTGTATTCAAATTAAGCGAGGTCCACTGCTGCACACATGCCACAATATCGATATCAGCCAGCTGTATAGATAATAATATCGTCAATCTCGCGTATCGCAAATCTTGTGTATCGAAAAAAAAAAAAAAACACGCAATAGAAATACGCGTCAAATCAAATAAATTTGAGCGCGATTTAAACCCGGATGATTGTAAGCACTCTAAGTTCGTCTGCCTTGGGAAAGTTAGCGTGTCTCCGACATAATGATAACACTCGCTGCCTTCTCTAGTGCAGCTCAACCAGGTCTTGTCCCATTCGTCCATATTTGTGATATCACAAATCCCGGAAAATATGTGTTGTAGTCCAAACGAGTCGTTCGTTGTAGTTTTTGAAAAGTGATATAAATAAAATATCTCCTTCTGAAGTGAACTTTGAGCTTTGTAACTTTGCAGATCTTTTTATGCTCAAACAGCAACATTACAGACTAACTAAAGTTGAAAAAGTGAAAAACCATAATAGGACCCCTTTAAGTTTGAAGGTTTTCAGTTTTAACCAGTTTGAAGTTTAAAAGTTTAAAAGTTTAAAGTTTTAAAGTTTTGAAGACAATGCAATTTATCAGAAAAATAGATTGGAAATATTACATTAAATTAGAAATTTTAGATGTAGATTAATAGAATATATGGTGTTTCTATGTGGTTTCTATGGTGTTGCTATGCGGTTGCTAAGGTACCCGGGGTGGTTGCTAAGGTGTTGCTATGCGGTTGCTAAGGTACTTGGGTTGGTTGCTAGGGTGTTGCTATGCGGTTGCTAGGGGATACTCCGGGTGGTGGATTAGCATGTTAATAGCATGTTGTTAGCATGATTAGCAAGTTACCAGCATGTCTCTAGCATGATTAGCATGTTACTATCATGTTGTTAGCTTGATTGGCAAATTACTAGCATGTTGTTAGCATGATTGGTAAGTTACTAGCATGTTGTTAGCATGATTATTAAGTTACTAGCATGTTGTTAACATGATTAGCACGGTACTAGCATGTTTCTAGCATGATTAGCATGTTACTACCATGTTGTTAATATGATTATGACGTTATTAGCATTTTGTTAGCATGTTTCTACTATGATTAGCATGTTACTAGCATGTTGTTAGCATGCCTAGTAGTTATAACAGTTGCTTAAAAAAAGCCTGTTTTAGCATGATGAGATGTATACATTTACATTTAGTCATTTAGCAGACACTTTTATCCAAAGCGACTTACAAATGAGGACAATAAAAGCAGTCAAAACTAACAAAAGAGCAACAATATATAAGTGCAAATGACAAGTCTCGGTTAGCCTAACACAGTACACGTAGCAAGTATATATATATATCCATGCTTTGGATAAAAGCCCAATTTTAGATCATTTTAAGCCGCTAAACTCCGGGAAAGTTTTCAGTCCAATGATCCAGTAAGCGAATGCATTCAAACAATCCATCCAAAACAGCGCTAATATACAGTAAACCAGGCTGATTACATCAGAGATTGCAGAGAGAACAGATACTCGCTCACTCGTTTTCAGTGAATTATTAATTCCATTGTGTTTCGCTTTAAAACACGAGCTCTGTCATATTCTGTGATTGCCTCTGAAGAGCGCGAGCCCTCACACGTGACATGCGCTGTGTGAAGTACAGACTGAATGGATTGTCAACACATCACACTGCTATATGGCGGCTGGATAACTAGTATCGCTAGTAATGTTTTAATGGATGAAGACTGGAAAAGACGATTGCGGTGATGTACAGGAGTCGTACAGTAAGCACGCGTGAGTCCGTTATAATAATGCGAGTGCTCTTGACGCACTGATCGCACATTGTATTTATGCACAGGCACAGACATTTCCGTACATTCACGTTGTTTCCACACACATTCACGATAATGTTTTGATTTGTCATGTTTGTGTTGCCGTGTTTAGTTATATGGAATGGATCCGTGTACTGTAATAGATCTATATGGGCTCCTTATATCATTTGGTTCTTTGGTGTCCTTTTGGAGTTTCTAAGTGTCTTGTTTTGGAAAGACATCTAAATTTATCTTGAAAAAAGCTTGCAGAAAATATAGATTTTTGAGAATCACCCTTCAATCTTTTGGTTTACTTTGCTGGATATAGCAGATGATGACAAAATAAACATTTGAAACAAGATAAATGGTTTATGCTTAATTTCATGAAGTGTGCGATTAATCACGATTAATCACAGAAAATTTATGTGATTAATCAGATAAAAAATTGTAATCGATTGACAGCCCTAGGGTGATATATCAACTATTAGCGATAATATCGCAGTAATTTTGATGACGATGTAAAATGTGAAAATATCGTGAATATCGAATATTTCAAATTCAAGCATACTTTCCCAAAAGAATGCGCCGAACGTCCAAAAAAGGAGACAACATGTTATTGCAGACTGCTCTACACACCTCTACTACGCAAACTTTCATGAGTGCGGTTGCCAGTTATCAAGAGTTCAAATCCCAGAATCAGAGCTTTGCTGTTACAAGGATACATTTTCTGCCCGGTGTTTTGCTTATTTTAAGCAATCTGGCAACCTCACTCCTCATTGCAGAAGCGCCGCCGCCGATGATCTGAAAACACAGACAAACAAGCTGGAGTTTAGCGATCTAAATGAAAGCGTCATTCAGCCGGTCTGTGTTCTGTCATGAGATCTCGACTGTATTGTCGACGCTTACTCAACCGCCTGTGTTTGAATAGAGGAAACATAGGCTTTGCCATGTGGAATATACAGTAGTATATATATATATCTAATATAATACAGTTGGGTACGGAAAGTATTCAGACCCCTAAATTTTTCACTCTTTGTTATATTGCAGCAATTTGCTAAAATAATTTAAGTTAATTTTTCTTCTCATTAATGTACACACAGCACCCAATATTGACAGAAAAACACAGAATTATTGACATTTTTGCAGATTTATAAAAAAGAAAAACTGAAATATATAACATGGTCCTAAGTATTCAGACCCTTGCTCAGTATTTAGTAGAAGCACCCCTTTGATCTAATACAGCCATGAGTCTTTTTTGGAAAGATGCAACAAGTTTTTCACACCTGGATTTGGGGATACTCTGCCATTCCTCCTTGCAGACCCTCTCCAGTTCTGTCAGGTTAGATGTAAACGTTGGTGGACAGCCATTTTTAAGTCTATCCAGAGATGCTCAATTGGGTTTAAGTCAGGGCTCTGGCTGGGCCATTCAAGAACAGTCACAGAGTTGTTGTGAAGCCACTCCTTCGTTATTTTAGCATTCATCTTTCCCTCAATTGCAACCAGTCGTCCTGTCCCTGCAGCTGAAAAACACCCCCACAGCATGATAATGCCACCACCATGCTTCACTGTTGGAACAGGTGATGAGCAGTGTCTGGTTTTCAACACACATACCGCTTAGAATTAAGGCCAAAAAAATCTATCTTGGCCTCATCCGACCAGAGAAACTTATTTCTCACCATCTTGGAGTCCTTCAGGTGTTTTTTAGCAAAATCCATGCGGGCTTTCATGTGTGTTGCACTGAGGAGAGGCTTCCGTCGGGCCACTCTGCCATAAAGCCCCGACTGGTGGAGGGCTGCAGTGATGGTTGACTTTCTACAACTTTCTCCCATCTCCCGACTGCATCTCTGGAGCTCAGCCACAGTGATCTTTGGGTTCTTCTTTTCCTCTCTCACCAAGGCTCTTCTCCCCCAATAGCTCAGTTTAGCCGGACGGCCAGCTCTAAGAAGGGTTCTGGTCATCCCAAACGTCCATTTAAGGATTATGGAGGCCACTATGCTCTTAGGAACCTTAAGTGCAGCAGAAATTTTTTTGTAACCTTGGCCAGATCTGTGCCTTGCAACAATTCTGTCTCTGAACTCTTCAGGCAGTTCCTTTGACCTCATGATTCTCATTTGCTCTGACATGCACTGTGAGCTGTAAGGTCTTATATAGACAGGTGTGTGGCTTTCCTAATCAAGTCCAATCAGTATAATCAAACACAGCTGGACTCAAATGAAGGTGTAGAACCATCCCAAGGATGATCAGAAGAAATGGACAGAACCCCGGATTTAAATATATGAGTGTCACAGCAAAGGGTCTGAATACTTAGGACCATGTGATATTTCAGTTTTTCTTTTTTAATAAATCTGCAAAAATGTCAACAATTCTGTGTTTTTCTGTCAATATGGGGTGCTGTGTGTACATTAATGAGGAAAAAAAATTAACTTAAATGATTTTAGCAAATGACTGCAATATAACAAAGAGTGAAAAATTTAAGGGGTTATGGTTGATGAGCCTAACTGGATGGTGAAATTCTGATAAAGTGATGGGTTTGCTGAAACCACAAGCAGTTCTGTCTTAGCCAGGTTGAGTTGAAGGTGATGGTCCGTCATTCAACAAGAAATGTCTGTTAGACAATCTGAGGTGCGAGCAGCTATTGTCGGATCATCAGGAATGGAATGAGAGGTAGAGTTGAGTGTCATCAGCATAGCAGTGATATGAAAAGCCATGTTATCTCTGCCATGTAGACAGAGAAGAGAAGTGGTCCAAGTACTGAGCCCTGAGGCACCCCAGTAGCTAGATGTGACTTGGACACCTCACCTCTCCAAGATATCTTGAAGGATCTATCTGATAGGTAAGACTCAAACCACTGGCGTGCGGTTCCTGAGATGTCATTTTCCAATAGGGTTGACAGGAGAATCTGGTGGTTCACTGTATCAAAAGCAGCGGACAGATCCAGCAAGTTAAGTATTGAAGATTTGGAATCTGCTCTTGCAAGTCTTAGGGCTTCAACAACTGAAAGCAAGGCAGTCTCGGTCGAATATCCACTTCTGAAACCAGATTGGTTGCTGTAGAGGAGGTTGTTCTGTGTGAGAAAGGCAGAGACTTGGTTAACACAAATCATTCAAGTGT